>CAIGRB010086900.1:0-59062 GCA_903798255.1 Fraxinus quadrangulata | reverse complement strand
TAAAAAAAGGGGGGGGGGGGGGGGGGGGGGGGGGGGGGGGGGGGGGGGGGGGGGGGGGGGGGGGGGGGGGGGGGGGGGCTACGACCAATAAAAAAAAATCGTGGACCCCCCTCTTGGTACATCGAGGTGTCAATCCTAGTGTACGAGTAGCATGACCCTAAGTATAAACATTCCCCGTACCTGTAAAAAGTGTGTAATCCATTTAGAAGTGACTCCATCAAAAGCACTTCTTTCTGGATACATACACAAGGAAAAAATTGACTAGTACGCGATCCTCTCACACTAAAGAAAAAACCAGGAATTCAATTGAACTTAGATTCACAATGTAATGTAATTTAAGGACAATGAAACACAACTTTAAGCCAGCCTCAGAGCTTAAAAACCATAGAGAATAAACGTTGAGGTCGCCAAGAAACAACACATTACTCAAGCTATTACAACAGCAAACAATTTAATATACAAAAGCTCCAAATTCAGTATTCGGCAAAGGAAACGGAAACGGAGTATGAGCCTTATGATCTCTGCATTTAGAAAGCAAAGAACTTCTTCTTCTTTTTCTTCTTCTCAACATAGGCAAGGAGCTCGCCTTGTTGAACAAGAGCATCCTCAAGAGCCTGCAAATTTGATAATAGAAAGGGGTAAACAAATTTTGTCTGAAAAGGTTCGGCCATTCTTGAGATTTTGACAATTCTTTGCTAAGCCTAAAATAAGAATAAGTTCGTTTTAAGCAACTTTTCATTTTTAATCATGTTTGGATAACGTACTTTTTAGTTCTAGAAGAAATGCATACTGTCAA
The DNA here is from genome assembly GCA_903798255.1 of Fraxinus quadrangulata. Taxonomy (NCBI): domain Eukaryota; kingdom Viridiplantae; phylum Streptophyta; class Magnoliopsida; order Lamiales; family Oleaceae; genus Fraxinus; species Fraxinus quadrangulata. The sequence continues at coordinate 58,266 of CAIGRB010086900.1, read as the reverse complement.
AATAAGTAACCTACATATTTCCAATTTTGATCAACAAAGATTGTCAAGAGAACCAGACCATACCTTTCTTGTAGCTGAAAGCTCTTGTTCCAACGTACCAACACGATTCAATGCGGCATTCAGCATTTCCTCTTTCTCGGGAGGCATAGTAATTGGTTTCTTGATAAGAACAGTCACCCTTTCTTCGAGCTCGTTCATGCGTTTCATCATGTCAAAGTAATCAGCGCTCGAGATGGCTGGAGCTGGCAATCTGTAGCCATTAGATTGACCTTTAACCATATCATCAGCACAGTGCATAGAAGAAGAATAGAGAGTGGCATCTGTGAGTTTGTTTGGCATGTTACGTGTCATGCGCACCATAGTAACTACACCCATAACTAAGGTCATAACTCCAGAAAAGAGATGATTGCCAAGTCCTTCAGAAGGCTTGCAAGTGTTGTCTACGGGGAAATAAGCCGCAGCTATAAGTAGAGAAATGGGAAAAAGATGTTAAAATGTAAGTTCATAATATTATTACATTTTTTCACATGATAAAGTTGTCTTAAATCAAGGTTATGACAACAGAATCGAAGAGAATCTCAACATCACTATTACACTACGAAAAGGATGAACAATTCTTGGCGAATAGAAATCAAATATAATTATCAGCCTAAATCTATGGATCATGGGTATCCTAAAGATACTGCAATATTAGTTACTTGGTTCTTGTATCGAGCATGTTTGGCTTAGCTTAAGTAAGAAGGAGATTTACTCCTTTGAAAAGTGTGTCGAGACCAACTTCAGAAAAAAAGTTGTTAACTAAACATCCCAAAACGAGAGTACCTTCTGTAAAAGGTCAAAACATGGCAAAAAATAAACTTCGAAGTAACTTTTAACTTTAATAAAACATGCTCTAAAGAATTATAAAAAAAAAATAGTATCTGCATTGTTACTTAACTAGCAATCAAAGACAATCTATGAATTGAATTCTAAGAATCACAGGACAATATGTACTTTTAAAAAGAGCAAATCTGTCACCTTTTGCTGCTTTTGGCCAAGTTGCATCAACAGCCTTGTCAACCACTCGAACGTACACATCAGACTCATATGCACTGGGCTTTTTGGTTACCTGCAGCTAGATTGTGATTTATTAGGCAGCAGTAGTCTAAACAAACCTGAATATGTTGTAACAAATTGAACCTATGAAGTTCTAGAAGGGAACAATACTAGTTTCTACATATGTAATTTGGGATAACTTGCAAGATATACTTGACTGTAATGCCAACATATGATGACAATTGTTACAACTTACTTCCTCATGAACAGGAGAGAGATGTGCCCTAGAAACCTTCAGAGAATCTGTTCCCTTATTGAAAGAACTGTCTTTCTTCACATTCTACATGTAAAAAATAGGGCAATATGATGCCATAAGGACCGAAAAACACGAGCATTGTAATTCAATTTAAAGGATATCACACCTCAGAAGTCTGATTTGAAAATTTCAAAGGGGACAGTGAAAGCAGAGAACAAGGTAAATATACTGAAAGACTGAGTACCTTGGCAGTCTCGTCCTCAGAAATTGTTTTCTCATCCACAAATGAAATGTGGACTTTGTTTGAGCATTTGTGCTCGCCATTGCGTACCATCTGCACAGTCAGATTAACATTGATTTTCAGTATTTCCGTAGTAAATAATGAGAAGCTAACACAGAAAAATTAGAATTTGGAATCACAATCTTAAAAAGATTAAATGAAAGAATACAACCTTCATAATTTCTGAATCATTCCAAGGGCCCTTATCGGAACGCATACAACCACCTCTATCTGCACAGGTGCATTTACCTCCCAAGAACTCTGGTAGCTCACTAATAAGTTCAAAAAAAGCAGAATGTAGTGAAAAGTTGTGTAAAGAACAGCGTACTTGGTATTAAATTGCAGTTGTTTAAGGGCATTAACATCAAATTATAAGAAGAAAACCAATACCAAAAAGTTAACAATTCATCAACAAAAATTACCTAGCATCAATGATCTCAAGCAGCTTGCTCTGGTATTTGTTACCTAAAACCTGGTAAAATGAAACATTACAACTTGTTGATTTGATTTAAGGGAAAAGGTGAAAATTTGAGGTAAGCAGAATCTATCTTACATGGATCTTGGCAGTGGTCTTCGGGTCAAGGAATGACTTGACAGTGTTCCACAAGAGCCTAAACCCAGATCCCGCATTGATGATGTACATGCGGCAGAGGGTCTATATAACAAAACAAGCATTCAAATGACCAGTGAGTTCAAATCTACCATTGAATGAAAAATCAAGAAAGAAAAATGAGTTTTTGTGAGAAAAAAAGAAAGCAAAATAAATACCTCAGGATAATTATCACCATCAATCTTCTGAAGACGCTGAATGAGTTCCCTAGCAGCTTTGTTGAATTGTTTCAGTCCCTGAACCAAAAATAATGATATGTATGAAAAATGAAGTCCATTCTTACGTTATTTGTTACATCTTACAAGATCTTTATATGGTTTTCATTGTTTTGGCATTTAGCAATTAAATTTCTACAAAACAGCCAGATTTACCAATCAATGGTCTGAAACCTTATATTTGAAAAATTAATTTGCCTTTCTTAGCTGTCTAAACATTCAGCTATGGAAAACAAACAAATGTATTTACAAACATTGAAGTATGAGAAATTTCCACATACCACTCCTTGTACATCCAAAATGGTTGTGCTCTGGTCGATGTGTTTTTTTGCTGCAATAGAGCAGGCTGGAAACTTATCAACAAAGGTCCTCTCAAACTCCTGGACATGGTACTTAAGGTAACGGTCCAATGTTGTGACTTGCATGAGCTTGGTTGAATCAACCTGCCCAAGTCTTTCAATGTAAACAGGTCTGCCATCCTTGTCAACTCCATGATGCCCTTGTGGATAGTATTTAAGGACCTCATCTTTCTCCTTGAAATCGAAATCCTAACAATAATTTAGGACCAAACAAATGAAAATCAGATGCATAATATAATTATGAGCTTCTGAACAATTGATTGGCCATTCCAAATATAACAGCCTGCAGCATGTTAATATCATGAAATACCTCCATAATTGTATCAGCATCGAATTCCTTCCTCCAGTGAATCATATCACCCCACATTTGCTTTGACTTCTCGATATCAAATTTCCTGGCCTTCAAGAATCTGTACCATACCATCAGATGAAAGCAATTCAAAACCAACCGTTATTCTTATTTGTTTTAGAATAGGGTCACGAGACAAGAAAATTTCTAGTCTCGATTAACATCGGAGAGTTCGTCAATCGTACAAATAATGATCCGTGTTTCCAAATTAACGTGGCAATGATGTGAAAATGGATATACTTATGATTTCTACTAGCTGAAGGAAGGTGAATTCAGTTTCTTGAACAGGTTAATAGAATATGCAAGTATGCAATCAATAATACATGACAAAAATTGCTGATCAGATTCTGAAATGCTGCCACAAAAGAATTCAGCAGAAGAATAACCCGGTAAATGTGAAGTTCTTGGTCATAGGGATTCCTTTAATGCATCTTAAAGTGTACATCACCCAGTGGATAATGGAAATTTACAACTACAACGAATTCCGCCACAACTCACATGAATCCTACGATCTCAGAATAGCTAGAAATGGAGATGTTCTTCACGATGTACAATATTGCATGAGTTCTGAAGTGCTCTTAGGGTATTTGTTCAATCCATCTCAGAATCAAGAAAATCCAATTTCTAGTTGCAAACTAGTTTTACATCATAACCAATTAATTATATAATTTTCAAACTGTGAAATAAAGTAGAAAGTTACCTTAGCATCATGTGATAGTCATCATACTTTGCAGGTAGTAATTCTTCCAGAATAAGTGCTTGACGCAAGGCATCCACAGCCTTCAATTCCTCAGCATCATGCTCATCCTCAAACACAACAGACATAACTCTACTGTTTCTGCGGCCCTTTTTAGTCAAAGAATGCCTGAACTTCGAGGAGGCACTAATTGCGACCTTCCTAAGAGACCCGAGCCTTGTCTTCCTCTCATCCTCAGAGTTTTCGATATCAATTTTCTCGAGACCTGAAATATATTTAGCAAGATGTGACTCTTAATCACACGAAGTCTGTGTTGTTAATCTCAGACCCCGGAACGGGTATTTATTTATGTTCATTTATAACATTTAATGCAACCAAATGTAATACGTGCAACATTGTCCAGATGTAAGATCTTTTACTAATGATAAAAGTCCAAATTCAAGCTATCTCGTTAACATTTCAAACAGAACATTTTCTAGAATAATAGATTAGCCAGACTTCAGATTATTTCTTTACTCTTTCCATTTTGGAACTTCTTATTATTACCACAAATATATTTTTGCAGTTACTGTGACATGTATGTGGTGATCAAATGGATCAGCCATCACATATAGGTTTTCAACTGAGTAAATTGGTAAATTTTTACGGATAAAATCAGGAAAAAATAAAGTTGAACTTATCCTGAATTTGTAAATTTTGAATAAAATCTAAGAAAATAGTAGCAACTAGGAAGCAAATACACTTACTTGGCCGGGCAGGGCGTTCGAGAGGTCCCGACGTGTTGTCACTCATGATTGCAGTTCGCAAGTTTGAGGACTTGAGACGCAATATTTAAACAATCACAGGAGTCACGAACTTGCCTAAATGCCTACACCTTTTACAAGATAGAAGTTAAATAATCACTTGTACAGTAAATCAAAAGGCACAGATTAACACCACATTCTACAAAAAGAAAAAAATGGCCAAAGATACTCTAATATTGCATTGAAACAGTAAAACCTATTACATCAATGCATTGATATTTGATGTACATAATAAAATAAACATAATATGTACGCGCATTTTTATGTATCTATGTATACACAAAGAACTCTTTCCTTTTCAATTAACTATGCATATAACATTCATTGTTACTCCTGAAAGATACCGGAAATACTGAAAGCCCCTTTGTGCTGCAAATTAATCATAATATCTCAAAATTTTGTTACTTGATTATTCGCATCCTATCTATGTTCAAAATAAGTAAAATACAAATATATTCATTACCAGTGTGAGGAAACCTATTAAAGTACGCATAAATCAATTTGTAGAACATGAATTTATCCTTCGAATGCAAGAATCACAATATCCAAACCTACATTGCCACTATCAACATATCAAAAGAAGTCAATCAATGCAGAAATAGGTCTGAAAAAAACATATACACGAAGAATTATATCATAACATTTATAAACAAGAATCATTACATGAAAAATAGTTGAATCTGATTGATTCATGAGAGGAAGAGAGAGAAGGAGAGAGAGGAAAAAGGGAAGAAAATTACCAGCCAAAATGCAGGGCTTAGAAAAAGAAGGGAAAATGGGAGTTTTAAATCCCCGAATTATTCTCACAAATCGCGGTGCGTATATCACAATCAATGGCCGTCCATTATTCATTCACTCCCATTCCCAATTTTCCTTTCTTCAAAACTACCACACCCAAATAATTATTCTAGAATGTTGAAATATAGAGGCATTTTTTTCATGCGTTTGTTAAGGGGAAAATGTAAGTTGTTAAGGAGATATTTTATCTCTCTCTCTCTCTCTCTCTCTCTGAGTGTGTGTTTGTGTGAGAGAGATAAAGGGAAGACTGCGCGTTCGTTGTGCCAGCCACTCCGTTTAAATTTCCCTCTTCAAACTAACGTCCATTTTGTAGGGGAAAAAAGTTACTTAGTCCCTGTTTGCTCACCATTATTCCACAAAAATTATTTATTACAGTAAAATTTTCTACCCAATAAAATATTTTACACATATACCAATAAAATTATTTTACATTTCAACCACACATTCTCCAAAAAAATACTATTCGTTACTCTATTTTTCTCCCAATAATGGAAGACAAACACACCCTTATAAGTTAATTTGAAAGATAGCTATTTGTTGACTCTTTTAAGTCGGTTTAATTTAATTTTTTTCATTCAACTTGATAGTAACCCTTAGCAATAAATTACAAGCGTAATTGTAATTTCACTTAAGTGTTCATCATGTACTTCAAGTTGTTCAATAGAATCAGAATAATTATATTTTACTTTGATTTCGATTCCAGCATTTGAAATGATGAAAATCAATAATATCACAGTAAATGATAACAATTTCATTGAAGTTGCACTTATTCCACGTCTCACGTGTGATTGTTGATAAGTGTATTTTCTACACTCATTCGGAGTCATAAATCATGATATTTTATTAATTTTTTAGATGGATTAATGCCTAATTTTTTATTTATTGATTTTATTAGGAATAACTCATATTTGGACGAAAAATGGAAGAAAGAACGGAAAATGGGCAAAAATGAAGGAAATTCAAAGTTCGGGAACTAAAAGTGTAAATACTCAAAAACTGTGATGAACCTCACAATGAAGATTCGAGAGTACTAGGTGTCAATTGAATGAGAAAAGAAGTCAAATGGATGAAATATAGTCAAAGTATTATCAAATATCAATTTCCAACCAAAAGAGTTATGTTCTGGATTTTCTACCTTAAATTGAAGCTCATTTTTGACATAGCAAACGCTCGAATTGAAAATTAATATCTAAATAAGAATTGTAGCCCTGCAGAGGAAGCACGAGCCTCCTCCTCTTTTAAGACACATGAGGTTACTTAAGGGGTTTAGGCACATCTTAGTTTATACTAGGTACGCGCCTCAATATAAAACTGGAAAAATTCAATTTTCTTATTTTTATTTTGATAACAATTTAATACAATCTTTTTAGTATCCTTTAAATACCAAAATTTGACTGGAACGTGGGAGAGACCTCACTAGACTTAAAATTCATATATTCTACACATTTTGGAGGCGAAGAATGAGGTCAACTCATCAATCAAAGGCGAATTTTCACAAGATCATTGAAGATTTCTCCTCTATTTTCAAGATTTCATTCAAGAAAGTGAATTTCTCTACTTTCGTCCTTCATTTATTGATCGGGGGTGATGTTATTCCATATTATCTTATGTAATTCAATATTTGGGATGGTTAGCTAAAATTTTCTATTGTATTGGATGATTGATGAATCTTATTTTTATTTATTTCAATTTAAGACTTTAATTTAGGTATTTCTTGATTGATTTGCATTCCTATTGCACTATTTAATTGTTTGGCCATCAATGAATAGTTAGTGACTTATTGTAGTGTATGAATACTCACCATAAATTTAGAACGCGGTAAAATCCACACGCTGATAATAGATATTAGAAATAATATATATGGCATGTGCAATCACATACAAAACTTAAACTAAATGTATGATTTTCATATGAATTCGGACTAAGAATATAATCAAATCGTGTTAATCATATGTTGGTGTATTTTGGGGGAAAAAAAACATTTAATATATTAGCGTTATCGATTGTCAAAAATACATGAAATTAATCGAACAACCACATATATATGGTAGAATTAGTTGGTGGCCAACAAGGCACAAATTTAAGGGGAAACGTTTCTTGAAAGACCTTTTTTGATATTTCTGACCTAAATCTAAGCGAATCTTAGCATAATGACACAATCACATCAATTTTTGTTGCCAAATCAAGAATAATACTATACTCTCAATTTGTAAATTAATTAGGTTAGCTTTTTTTAAAAGCTTTTCGAACGAGACAACACGCTTTCATAAAAATTATTCAAACACGTTCAAAAATAGCTTCTCAATTTTAAAAGCAAAATTTGACTTTTAAAAAATAATGTCAAACGAACCCTTAATTGGGAGCATAGAGATAGAGTCAATGGTTTCTTGTTCATAGTGGCACTCCACTGAGTTGTAGTTGCAGACTTGTAAAGAATTAGCATTGAATTTGCAGTGAAAAATGAAAACATAGAGAATAAATACATTAGAATTTACGTCGAAAAGTTATATACCAAGAAAATATGCTTGCAAATCTTGAATTATACGATGACAGCTATGAAATTCGCTCAGGTGGGGCTACAACATTATCTAACAATATTCTAATTTGAGTTTGATTATTGTATCCCAATTTCACCGGTCTACATGCACCCTACAACTAGTTGGCTTTCAATACCCTCGATCAATGGTTTATATTATTTGATTTAGCCTTATAAACGGTTAAATTTATAAATAGATATAAGTGAATACTGAATAAATATAATTGAAACGTGTGACTGATAATGAAGTTTGACAATAATTTCGATTGACCACGACTATTTTACTACCCCAATCATATAGGTACTGAACTTGAGTGCTCTCGACTATTTATAAGTTCTATTTGCTCAATGTGAGATTGGTTAATTGCAGTTAAGTTTTACAATTTTTCATTTTTCTTAGGGGATATTTGATTCCTATTTTTTCCAAAATATTTTTTTTTTTACTATATTCTTTTCAACTACACATTTCTTCATTAAAATAATATTACATGCAAATAAAAAAAATTCTTCATTTTTTAATCACACATTATCCATCAATCTACTATGTCAAAATACATTCTTTAAAAATATTGGGGCTGAAACACCCCTTTAATTTTTTTTAAGTAAACGAAGGCGAAGCACTAGCAAGCTATCTTGAACTGAAGAGTAAATATGCCCGACAACCTCACTGCGGGGCGTAAAATTAAAAAAGATAAAAAAAAAAAAAATTAAGGGAAGATTTTTAGAAAGATTTTGAATTCCAATTGTTTTTCCGAGTCGATCCGGTGATAATAAAATTATCTCAATTTAGCACATGTTTGACAATCATTATTTAATAACTCTTTTTTCTATATATTAATTTTTAACCACACATTCATATTGCAAGTAAATTAAAACTTTTCTCTCTTTTAACCACACATTCTCTTCAAAATTATTATTCAAAACATTGTTTTTCCCAAATAATGGTTGTTAGGTTAAGTTGGCTTATTCTATCAACTATCCCATTTTGCCCCCAGCAAAGTCCGAATTTGTTGCAATTACGACGGGTAGTAGACCCACCCAACTTAGAAACACCGCTTAAAATCCTATTTAATTACTACACCACAATTAAAATATATTTTTAATAAATACACGACAATAAATTTATAATTATACCCCTAATATAATAAAAACAAAAAATGAAATATATATTGTGGGGTATTCATCCTTATATTTGACAAAAAACAATGAATTCAGATGAAGTCTGTATCAATAACTGCATCCATTCTCGCTTTAAATTTTCGACAGTCGATTCTCTACGATGATAGAATCATACAATATTGTCAGAAACAAGTTTTCATCAAAAAGTAGAAACAGAAAACTAAAAAATTGAGGGTGATTTTGAAAAGCTCATCTAAGTACAGAGAATCTACTGAATTACCCTTTTATACACAAATGTAAGGAAAAAAAGGGCACATATTCAAAATCAAAGTGTGGTTGCCTATATAATTTAACGACATAATAAGCCCTAAGTTATTCAAACTTAGTCGACGGCCTTCAGAAACGGATTTCTTGGCAACTGTGACGCCTCCGTTCATATGCATACATCATATTCACAAAACGTACCGTTTATATGCGTGAAATCGAAACATAAATCGACGTACAAAAAATTGAATTTGAGAAGGCGAAATAATAATTACCCAAGTCGAATACGTGATGACGGATTCAATCAATTTCACTCTTCAAAAAAAAAAAAGCCATTACTTTCTTTAATTCAAAAATTTCAATATAAACAAAAGAAAATCCTTTTTTTTTTAATCAAACATAATTGAAAGAAATCAAAAAATGAAACAAGGAATTGCAAGTGATAGGATTAGTCAAGGCAAGTGTTGACACTTTGTCTTTAAGATGAATTTGTCTCCCATCGGTGTTAACGGTATTTCGACAACCATCTTCCAATATAAAACGATCTTTTCTTGTAATAGGAGCACTTCAAATTACTTAGATCAATGAACTCTTAACATAATTCTCTCTCTACCAAACCATGTTTATGCAAGAAAATATCATTTTTACAAAGTGTTTTTATGCAATGCAACCAAAAGAAATGATATAAAATTATGAATTGAATTACTAAAATCCAAACACATGGAATCTATATATAATAGTTAAAATGTTTATCTCAAAAGACACAACCATACAAAATGACACACCTCTTAAAATTTATCTCTATACATGAAGAGATACACCTATTAAAAAATAATCATGCCAAAAATCACGATCTTTCATATGGAAAGACACACATTTCCATCCAAATATTTTCTAGAGTATTTCATAATATTTTATACTATTTTCCAACAATTCACGTTTTTAAGCAACTAAATTTTTTCTTCATTTCTCATTCATCAAATAATGAATTCCACTTAAATAATCATACAAAATTTCAACAATCTCCCACATGAATAAAAATTAATACAAATGACTATGTAGACACTAGTGAAGAGAAATTGAAAAAAATTACATTAGGAGAGGCAACTTGTGGCCTTGAACCTTCCTTAGTGAAAGATTATCGAATTTACTTGGCTAATTGGTGAACGCGATGTTTTGAACCATTCAATCGTTGGTGTAAATCAAGACAATAGTACCCACAGAATGTCTTCCCTAAACCGTTTCGGTTATCATGATTGGATTCATTTTGGCCATGAACTACTCTTGAGTTTCATAAGTGTTTTAAAGAATTTCAGTATCAAGCAATTCTCATAGAAACGACCTCACTTCACGATTACATAAGTGACCTCCTATTAAGCCCCTGTTTGGCACCCATTTTATTCTCATTCTCATTCTCATTTTTTTCTCTTTCTTCATTTCAACCACACATTTTTCAAATAAAATAATATTACACACAAATCTAAAACTTTTTATCACTTTTCCACCACACCCTCCTCCATCAATCACTATTTCAAAATTCCTCATTCTCATAAAATGGGTGTCAAACACCCATTAAGATTATTCTGCCCTACTCCACTTGATTTAGTTAAGTTATAAGAATCATTAAAAGTAGAACTTAACATTTAACATTTTGCAGAAAAACACTTGAATTATCAAAGGAATGTGTAGAAATTATTTCCTAAGTGTTTCATGGAATTTTCATAATTTAGTTGTCCATTTGAACCAAGATCTTGGAATCTCCAATTAACAAGGTAGTGGTACCATTACAAATACTCTTACATAATAGACGTTAATCTCATTCCTTTCAATATGCAATATAATTGATCTCTCGGTAAACTTCTTAATGGATCAATGAGTTCACACCAATGAGATCAACTTCTTGTGGTATTGTGTCTACGACATATATGTCTACACTTACCATTACAAGCGACTTAATATCTCATCAAATATTGTTAGCTATCACAATCGATAGATACAAATTGTTACCAACTAAGAAATCTTTTCATGAAGCCACATGCTGCAATCTAGCTTTATCTAAAAGCTATGTTATCTTCCAAATAACAAGGTTGAAGGATTTCTAACACATTATTTTACTAGTCAAACGTTTTTACTAGTGGATTTCGAATCATGGGTATTCAATTTACAATTGAACCTCATCAACTACAACGTAGTTCAACTTATGAATATTCTTCGAGTATTCCAAAAATTATTATTGTATATTCACTTTGACTTAGAGTGCATGGCGTTTGTGAACCATTCTTAAACTACCAAAATAGTATAAGGGTCTTTTACCTTTTTTCCTTCATAGAAATTTTCTAGGATTTTTAAAGTATAGGGAATATATCTTGTAAGATAAGTTACCCTCACAATTCCTCAATTAGGAATGTATTAAATGAGTAGTATTGTAACCCTCACACATCTTGGTTTAGGCTCGAACCTAGAGTTTATCAACTCTTTTAAAAGTTTGATTCATGTATCAGATAGACAATATTCATTTTACATATTCCACATTAAATCATACAAAATGATTATCAACATCACATGTAAGTCAGTATACTTTCATTTTGTGTTGCCGTCTCACAAAATATACAAATGAAAAGTCACTTCCATTTGTTTATTGTCTATCAATGAAAAATTAGGCATCTCATTCAATTAAATTAGCCAAAACCAAATGATAAGACATTGGTTTGGCACAAATCTGCCCAATGAACTTTCAACTCTATAAAATTGAATCGCTTATCAACAAACTAATGCATATCGTAATGAACGATTTTAGACCACCAAGGAAGTCCAAGTTATAGAGGTTGAGGGGTTTGGTCGGAGAGACACAGTCCAAAAATCAGCATTTTTCATGAAAGGAAGTGACCCTTCACGTCACTTGCTGGACGTCTACCTCGTCACTCGAGCGCAGAAAGCAGAGACCTAACGCTCGCTTGGCGCCAGGCTGCAGCTTGAGCGGCATTCTTATATGGCCAAAATTCGATTTTCCTCCTATTTTGGACAAAATATCTCATTTATTTGGAATTAATTTTGAGATTCTAAATATATTACGATCATATACTCTACGAGTAGAACAAGTTAGTTTATGTACTTTCATGATTTGACCATTAGATCATATTTGGATACTTGGATGAAGTTGATACAAAATCAACTTTTATTCAATTTTATTAACCAATTTCGCAAAGGTATCCATTTTCTGTAACGAAAATAGAAGATCGACACACTCAAAGTAAAGAAAGGAATACCAACGAATTTGCTTATTCCAAACCATTAATTCATCCATCTCTTGTCCAACAACACAACCAGACAATGGTTTCCATCTATTTTGGTTTTCGAAAATGGTGATCTCTTTGAACGATGATCCATTCGTAAGAAATTCTATGTATTCTTGATGATCATGAAATCCACGCTTAATGCCATCAAATATTATCAAACATTCTTTTGCATCTATTTTCACGGAATGAATATATATAAGTATTGTTTTACTGCTTCGTAGATAGATGACCATGGAAACGAACATGCATTAATTCATAACCTTGTTGCAATATTTTTGTTCACGCAGATGGTTTTGTACAAAACCTAATTCAAGCATATATAACATAAATTCGGTTCCTGATAATACAATTTGATTTTAGATTGCAATAGATATGAAAATATAAAATAAACGAGAAATTCATTTGAAGATTGATAGGCAATTTACACCGATAAATGTGCATACATTATATTCACAAAACGGTATTATCAAGACATAATAATTACTTACCAAAAATTGAATTTGAGAAGGCGAAATAATAATTATCAAAATCGAATACGTGACGACGGATTCAATCATTTCCATTCTTCAAATAAAAGGCATTACATTATTCAATTCAAACATTTCAATATAAAATGAAACAAGGAATTGCAAGTGATAAAATTGGTCGATACGAGTATTTGACACTTTGTCCTTAGGATGAATTTACCCCGTATCGGTGCCAACGATTTTTCGACATTCATCTCACAAGATACAATGATCATGTCTCGCAATATGAGCACTTTAAATTACATAGACCAACAGACTTTTAACAGAATTTTCTCTCTACCGAATCATATTTTTTATGCAATACAACAAAAAGAAATAATTTGAAATTATGAATTGAATTACTAAAATTCAAACACATGGGATCTATATATAGTAGTTGAAAATGTTTTTCTCAAAAGACACAATCATACAAAAAGACACACTTCTTGAAATTTATCTATATACATGAAGAGACGCATCCATTGAAAATAATCCTGTAAAAAGTCATAATCTTTCACATGGAAAGACACACATTTCCATTCAAATATTTTCAAAAATATTTCATAATATTCTATATGATTTTTTAACAATTCTCATATTTAAGCAACTAAACATTGGTTTAATTTTTCATTCATCAAATAATGAATTCCACTTGAATAATCATACAAAATTCCAACTTATACATTTATCCCATTTAATTCTCACTAATTAAAAACCACGTAGTCAGACGTCCAAATTCATAACTTCCTTTGATGTATAATTCATGAAAACCATCAAAGTAAGAAACCAAAAATAAAATAAAATCATAAGAGCATAAATTCATTTATCGTGAGGAAAAGAAATTNGGGTGATCAGTGGATGAATGATAGCACAATTGTTTATGTCGAGAAAGATATATTTTTGAAACTCGATAATGAAGTTATTGTAAAACGATATCAAAATATGAAAACTCGAAAGGATCATGTGTAATTTATAAACTATTGTCATTTTTAGTGTTATCGTAATATTGTTTTATATTTTTATTATCATTACATCCATGACAAAAATTCGACGTTCAATATCGATAACTTGTGCCCACCCTGACAAAAAATCCTGGCTCCGCCCCTGGTTACTGCAATCTGTGGAGAATGGCCCTGGTTATTTTTACTTGTTAATTCTCACCAGTTCAATTATTTTACATGAACCATCAATTTACTATATGTTAAGATTTGAAGTTTTATCTTAAAAGGTCAACCTTATTAAGAGGAGTAACCCTAACTTTTATGATTTGGTCTATATTTTTATTTTTATTCGATGTAGGATTGTATTTCTTAACATATCCCCGCACGATGGTGGCTCGTTTGAATAGACCGAAATCTGCATACTCATTTTTTTGAGTTTTAATCGGATCGAATTGCTCGTTGAAACTTAACATGTTCTGATATCATGTTAAGATTTGGAGTTCCATCTTAAAAGGTCAACCTTATTAAAAGAAGTAGCACATATTCTTATAAGTTGATCTATGTTTTCATTTTTATTCGATGTAGGATTCTATCATTTAACACTATACTTTTTATTTCTTTTTCATTTATTTGACTTAGATGTTGCATTTTTTAAACTTCAATAATATGTTCTATAAATAGATATTGTCTATCTTTAAATTCTATCGATCCTTTATTTATGCAAAACTACAAAATATTTGATATAGAAACATGTTTAAACCCACGTCCTCGACTTTTGAAGATTGCATTTCACCATCTAGGACAACGTAGTATTGTTGTTTTCATGAATGCATATAGAGGTGGAAAAACAGAAGATAATAAGCTCGGTGCTTTTGAAACTAAGAAGCTATTTTTAAATATGTTTGAATAATTAAATGAAATGTTTTTTTCTGACTAAAAAAGCTTTTAAGAAAAAGCTGATATAAGGTAGCCTTCTCAATAAACTCTTTTACAAGATGCAAAAACCTGTCAAATGTGCCCAATGACTTGACCACTTTATCAAGAATATTTAGCAACTAAGAGTAAAGTGAGCGAATTTTCATGGGCCCACCTCGCTCGGCCGCAGAAGAGACGCCGACCCCCACGTCTAGACATGATCAGTCATACATTTATGCAGTCGAATTTACCATATCAAACATGGTCTAAGTGGGCAAGATCAAAAGTAATTAGCAAGCATGGAAGTTTCAATATGAAGAAAAGCAGATTGCTAGGTGGAACAGAAAGTTTGAGCAGTAGACTATCCAAATAATTAGAGCCCATAAACTATAGTGAATAATAAAGATAATTTTTTCTCTGGGAGGATATATGCTGCTGTGTAAGGAATGACTCATTTGACAAATATAAACTACTACTCTTTTATCTTATGGCTTTATACTTTAGTTTTTATGTGTGATATTTCAAGAACCAGATTGGAATTATGGGATCAAATCATATGCTTCCATGGAACGAGAATCAGAATACAGTTCCCAGTATAATTCCACTTTTCCTAATTATCCAGAAAATAAAATCCTCCGGAATTTCTTCCTAAAGAGCACCATCCATACTTAAATCTATTGTCCCAAATCTACATCTCTTTTACAGCAAATCATAGCGGTCCCAAACCCGGTAAAGAGAAGACGGTCACGATAGATTAACAACTAGTACGAAACTTTGTCAAATCTTAATTAAGGATTGTAAATATGATAAGTATACAAAAGGGTCTACATCTACATGGACTCTATTGGATACAACTTAGGAAGAAAAAAAGAAGTTAAAATTTAGTACATAATAATGTACAGTATTGTCGAGTACTGTATATTAGACATGCCTACGGAAGCTTTAGTCACGTCCCATATGAAACTACAGCTGAAAATTCTTCTTCTTCCCTCAGAAACCTCTGTTGTCGAGTGATGAAATCCTCAACAGTTCGCCTAAACTCTTCGTCACTCATTGCATCCTTGGCACAGGAAGTAGCCACAGGCTTCTTACCATAATTCACACTTTTCTGGCATCTTTCTGTCATTGACCGGCTTAGTTCCCGGTGGGGCTCCTCGGTGTGCATCCTTTCCATTTTCTCTGATTGACTTCTGTGTATTTTCTTTTCCTGGTGATCACAACTCGTAGTATATACACGGCAGGCAATTTTGCTAGTCTGTTTTTGGTACTCGTAGTTATTCTTTCGACAGTTTTCTGTGTACTCATCATAAACACCATCTTTGGCTGATAGCTGTCCCGATTTTAGGAACAGAATGACGATTATCGCGTTTCCAATTACAAACACGAACAGGGGACTAATTAAGGTGACAAAAAGTCCCCTGAAATATTCACCAGAAAGTTTGAAAGCAAGAGGTAGTTGAATGGAAAATCTGGAGAGAATGATCAAGAAAACACATAGCTCCATGATTCTAAACAAAGTGGTGATCTTTTGAAGCTTGTTGTGCCTAAAGATCGCGTTAGCCTTCCCAACTCTGATGCCTTGAACGTTGAATGAATCCATATCTAGAACTGGATCTTTCTCTTAGGAAATCCAAAATTTGAGAGATTTTTTTGGTTTTTTTACTCGAAAGAGAAGTGATTCAAGGTTAGAAGATTGACTTGAGCCCTCGAACTGAACTGAGATCAGAAGTGAATTGTAGTGTTCATAGTGGAAAAAGGAGTGAACTGAGGATGGTTTTTCTTATTTTCTTGTGGCTTTTGGAGTGGCAATGTCTTGGAACACCACTGCTATTTATATACTTTTAGAAAAAAATGTAGATTCATCTTTTATTCCTTTACCAAGCTTGCTTTAACTATACAAGTATCAGTAATTAATTGTTTTGAAGAAGCGTGGAGCAGTTGGGCCAACCACTTCATTAGGAAAAAGGAGCATTTTATATTAAAATTTCGACTCTCAACTCTTAAGCTATATATTCTCGATGAATAAGTCGAAATATAGTTCGAGAATGCTTGAACTTCTATGTTCGCTTATCACGGAGATTTTATAGAGTTGGACGCGAACTTCTCATTTAGTCCATGTTTGGTACAAACTTTTTAAAAACTCATTTTCCTCAAACTCATTTCAACCACTTATTCTCTAAATAAAATTATTTTGCACTTCAATTCTTACTTTTTCTGCTATTTTTTAACTACACATTCTCTAAAAATATCAATTTTTACAAATATACATCAAACATATCTTTATTCGACCCAATATATTTGGTTTACCATTTTAGTATGTTAATTTTAAACGACGAGTGACGGGGTGATGGATGGAATAACATTTGAAATAATTCAGTTGTAATTCAAAGAACTTTTAAAGTTCAATGACAATTGAGAAACATTTGATATTTAGCCGATTATTTGCCTTTCTATCAAGTTGAACTTGAAACTTTAAACAAATTATTTTTAATAGTACAAAGTTTATCGATTTAATTAGGACAATAAACTATTAACACTTGAGTATTAAAATTAAGATTTCAGAGCAATGCTAAGTGTTAGTATCAACTCTTCACCCGGAAGAAAATTTGTACATAAATTATTAGTCAGTTGTTCACTTTATGAGGCAAATTAAACAAATAATTGGGCTTTTTTTGGTCTACTTTAACTACAAATGAGTCAGATCTCTGGGTCCACTCACACTTTGTTTAGCCCCCTGATTGTTATCACTAGAAAATGGGTTTAAAATTTCAGTGAAATTCAATAATTAATTTTAACCGTACATTTCATAGGCTCCACAACTTTTCAACCTCACATTTCATCAACTTTTATTAAATTTTGCTAAATATCTGATTTTAATCTCTACCAAACAATGGCTTAGTCTATAGTGGGAAACACGACTTCCTATATCTATAATATATTAAATATTATATTGAGTGAAAATTATTTTTTGTACAATTATAGCTCCACTACAATCCAATTATTTCAATAATACGTTACTTTTCATTTTTCAATATGTATTTAATTTATAGATGCATATATTTAATGTTATTAATTTTCAATTAATTAACATTAATGTCAACATTTACATTCATTTAATTAATATTGATTAGAATTTCATATTCATATTCACGTTCATGTCCTTGTTATTAATTCTCAATTAATTTACATTCACATTTATTTAATTAATATTAATTAAAATTTCACATTCAAGAATGCAGTTCATTATTCACATCAATGTATACTAATTATCATCTAGTTTCACTTAATTGAAATTTAAATCATATTCATTTAGTATATATGATTAAACATTCATTATCACGTAGTATTAATTTTAAATTAATTAACATTCACGTTAATTTATGTATCGTATTTATCATTCATCTTCATTCATGCATACATTTCATTATTTACGTGTATGTATAATAATTAACATTTATTTTCAGGGACATGCATTTATCTCGTATTTAAATCAAATGGGTAAATGGAGAGTAAATATTATTTTCGTACCTGAAAAAATCAATTCAATTCTTATTCTGCTTCCTCCTAAATAAATAATTTGACAAGACAATGGGACTCCTCCTAAAATTTACACATGGGCAAACGAATTATTTCTTGGCAGTGATAGTTTGGAGATTCAATTTCTCCAGAGAGATGATGAATTTGGGTGGTGATAGAGAATGTAATAAGATGATAGAAAATCACGATGTTGTTGAGAGAATTTAGGGATTAATATAAGGTAATTAGGGGTGTTTGGAAGTAAGTTTAAGAATTCTAAAGTATTTTAATTGAAAAGTTTTGAGCGTTGGATTGAAATAAATTAAAGGCTACGATTATTTGTCAAAATAATTGTCAAATTAATGGGTAGGAGGAACGGTCCCGTTAGTTTAATGCGTCAAATATATATAGAAAAGCAATAAGATTGTGCTTTTTTG
Organism: Fraxinus quadrangulata; assembly: GCA_903798255.1. Lineage (NCBI taxonomy): Eukaryota > Viridiplantae > Streptophyta > Magnoliopsida > Lamiales > Oleaceae > Fraxinus > Fraxinus quadrangulata. The sequence continues at coordinate 39,334 of CAIGRB010086900.1, read as the reverse complement.
GAAGAGAAAGCTCCTTGTAGAAGAAAAAATAAAAGCACTGTCAAATGTACCCTAACTATGTCTCTATTCTCTTTCTTGAGGTGTTATCTATCTTCTTTGTGTTGATCCATCCTTCAATAGTACATTTAGGAATGACAAAAAAATGCATTCAATCCGATACCCGTGGAGTCCCACTCCGAATGGGGTGAGATTACCTGCCTAACGGGATAAACGAGGGTGGGGTAATTGTTTCGAAGCTAGTACAAAAAAATAGTCCCCGTCTCGTATAAAGTTAATTTCAAATCTAAATTTTTTATCCAAAAAAAAAAATTATCATTTTTAAAGAAAACATAAATTGTAAAAAAATATATATATACACTAATTAAAGACATAAAAAAAATTTAAAAAATAAACCGGACGATAAATGGAATAGGTGACCTGCCCCGTTCCATTTTAACCGAGTATGGGGAAGAAGCAACATGACAAAAATGCCCGATTAGATAGTGGCGAGAATATTCGATCATTCTCATACTCGTTCCGTTGTCATCCCTAAGTACATACCTCTTTTCATAGTATCAGACACTTAATTTTGGAAATAAAGTTTTGGAAATAGGTTAATTCGTATTTAAAAGCTTTATATTGCGGATCCACTAATTTTCAAATCAAAAGAAAATTATAATTAATTTTTTTTATATCCGAATCCAAGGGCCCTGGATCTTTCCACTGTCATGATATTAAAGTTGTGCATTATACAAAATGATTAAACAAAGCAAAAATAATTCTTTATAGAACTTAAAAGCAACCTTTATGCTTCTGAAAGAGACAGAACAATGAGATAAGGATACTAACACAAATGTGAAACCTAGTTGGTTTAATCTAATTGTTTCAAGCGAAGGCACGAAAGATTCTTTATTTTCAATTGATTCGGGATATTTTTGACATGAGGACATATGCTTTTTTGTTTTTCCTCTGTTTTTTCTATAAACAGTTGCACAAGGCAAAACACTGTGGGTTAAGAATATTTTGAGTCTGATTTTGCTGTTGTTGTATGGTCTTTTAGTTTATAATGTTTTTAAGGACAATTAATTATAATATTTAAAATCATTTAATGTCCAGATAATAATTAATTAAGCTAAACACATCATTTTAAAGGACTATAAATTATTCACAATACAAAGCTTAACCATTGTTCATCACTGATAAATAGGAGTGATAAATGGAACAAGCTGAGGGCTCAACTCGGTTGGTGAATTGAGTGTGAACCGACTTGCTTAACAAAAGTGCAGCTCGACTTGTCCCACCAGATAGTCATATTTTTTATTTATTTTTTTTGAAATTGTATATATATTTTTTTATTAATTAGACTAGTTGGTTTGCGAGCTATCGACAAGTCGGCTTGCACACTCGCGAGCAAGCTAGCTCCCTGGCTCGTTTGTGGGACGAGCCGATTAAAGAGCAACTTGCCCCACATAACATCTTTACTAATAAAGCGAGGATTAACCGTGTTGACTTTCGATTATTAGAAGCATACAAGCAATGAATCGAAATATTTTGTGAAGTTGAAAAGTAGGAGTTTTTTTTTTTTTGTTTTTCTTTTTTTATGAAAAGAAGTGATCCATTCCTGTGAAAAAAAAAAAATCATGGGGAAAAGGAAGTGAAATTAGGGAATCTACCTATTTATCTATATTTGATAAAAAAAAAAAAAATTGAAATATACTCGTTTTCATATTTTGAAAAATACTGGAAAAATTGAGAAGGTTAGCCCGTGGGCTTATAACCCACTCATGGATCAAAGCCCATAAGTGTCCCTGAAACCTCAATTTTCAGAGACCCGGATATGAACTCAGAGAAGAAAAAAAGTAAAAAACTGAATAATTGTTAAAGAAGATAAAGCAACCATTTCAAAACACGTGTGTGGAAAGTAGCAACAAACGTGTTTATTTGTGTTCTGAAAATTTTGTTTCCATTTAATGAATTTTTACTTGATTTTTGTGATTTGATTGTCCGCAAAACGATGAGTTTTGAGAGTTTCCTTCGTCTACGTTCGTCTGAATGTACTCAATTATGGTGGGTGTAAGTCTGACGGAAGTTAGTGATTGGATAAATGATTCTGTATTATGGAATTTTTTGTCGTGTCCCTTTGCTCTGCAATGACTTAACAATAAAAATCACAACACTTTGCCCAGTTTAATTCTTTTGTTTTGCTCATGCAATCATATCAAATTGTTGGTTTTGGTAATTCTCTTCATTGAAAATGAATTAATGGTCGTGATTTTTCAATAATACATGTAATCTGCATTTGGCGTTTCTGTGATGATGTCTGAAAATCGTCCCTTGCGGCCATGTTTTAAGATTTCTTGGGCCGACTCAACTCTATGACAGTCACCATTAGATGCAATTTTATCCTCGTTGCCATTCTTGATTATCTTTCGTATTTATTAGGATGCTGGTGTAACAGTGTTTGAGTGTTTGGTGAGGATTAAAATTAGATATTTAGTAGATTGTGATATTAATTTTTGAAATATATGGTTGAAAAGCTGTTTGACCCATAAAAGATGTGGTTAATATTGATTGTTTGACTTTGACTTTGACTTAAATTAAAATCAGATTTTAATTTCTACCAGATAAGCTTTTAGTAGAATGTGATAAAAGTTTTTGAAATGTGTAGTTGAAAAGTTGTGGAACCCATGAAAAATGTGATTAATAGTGATTGTTTAACTTTGATTTAGATTGAAATCTGAAACAAACAGTGTCAAATTTTTTTTACCGAATTGTTCAATACGGAAGAGTAGTTCCTTTATAAAATGAAAATATATGATGGTCCAAATTAGTATTATTAAAACTTGGTGGGTGAAAATATAATTTCTGAAAATGAGGGCGACAAACAGGCTTAAGGGTTTTGAATTTGCTCGTTCAATATCTGACTCCCCTACAGTTGACGAAAAGACTGCAAAGAACACGGCGTGTAGAAAAAACAAAGGGGGCGACCAATTTGGACGCAGCAATTGTACACAGTATTGGAAACTCCGTCTCACCAGGTTGTTTTTCGTATTCGTCTTTCAATTTTGTTTTGTACTGCTAAATTCGCGCATATTGAATTGCTTTAGTTTTTGCCTTTGCTTTTGGGAATTTATAGAATTCAATTATAGGATTTGTGGAGAATTAAATTTAATTCTTCAATTTTTGAAATATTTTTTCTTTGTCCGGTGATTTTAATTTTACTGTTTTGAAAACTGGATTTTAGGGTTTAGGATTAATGTTCGTTTGCATATTAGTACAATTTATGAATAATTATTTAGAAAGGACTGGGAACAGTATGTGATCTTATCCCTTACATTTGACCCCTACAATATCACCTTTGAAACTTGGACTAGTGATTATTTCTAACCCATTTTTGCACTTTTCACTTATCTCCATCCATTTTAATTCTTGTATACAAGCTATGTTGATTTTTGTTCTAAACATAACAGTACTGCCTTCTTTACCAATTTACACCTCGTAGAGAATGGGAACTATTGCTTATTTCAATGGGTGCTATCATGTAGAGCCATTTATGGGAAATTCCATGATTAATACTTGTCCACTTCTGGGGTCCGATACATTGTATTGCAGTGCAGGTGACAAAATGTTTGAGGGATAGATGGCATAATTGTGACTATGTGTTATGATGTTCCCTAACCTACTGCGACCGTCCTCCTTTATGTTGACATGCGACCATTAGTAGACTGTAGAGAAGTTGGATAAAGAATAAAATGCTCACAGAAACCAAGTATAACCATAGAAATATATTTTGTACTAAACCATAGATCATTGACAAAAAAAGTACCAATGAAAAGAAAAATTACTAGACAAGGGAATGTTAAAGAGCCCATCTTAGAGCTTAGAAGAATTTCATCTTTCATGTTTGTAGTTTATTTTTCTCAAGACTTTCATTGCCTGCATTATGCATTATTCTCCCATAGAAGGAGGAAACTCGACATTTAGTTTGAAGTGTTTTAAGTATGGAATCTTTCCCTCCTCAATGATGAACCTTGATTTAGTAGAAAATTGTTGAGTGATGACTGATTCTCCCCCTTTGTTAGTAGAAAATAATTTTTCCTGCAGTTTATCATCTTTAAATGTGAGGCTACATTAATTTTATTCTAAGAGAGATGCTTAGAAGCCTAGAAGGCTTTGGCAGGATTGATGATTCTAAGGTTATATTGTCCGCCTCAGAGAGATTAATTAACTCTTTCTCTTACCTGATATTTTCTTGTCTTTTCTTATTTTCTAATTATATTCTTTCCAGATGTATCACCATTTATTGCTGGACAGCCTTCAACTTCTCATTTAAAAACACGAGAACAAAAAAAAAAAAAAAAAGTGAATTAGAACTCCTGTCCCATCTATCATCTCCAACTCTTCCCTCCCCACTGGCAGCTAGCAGCTTCCCCTCCTCCTTTGTTTTCATCCTTTAGTTTTGCATCTTTAACTGTGAGGCTACATTAATTTTATTCCAAGAGAGATGCCTAGAAGGCCTTGGCATGATTCTAAGGTTATATTGTCTGCCTTAGAGAGATTCATAAGCTGTTTCTCTTGCCTGATATTCTATTCTTCTTTTCTTGTCTTTTCTTCTTTTCCAATTATATTCTTTTTAGATATACCATTTATTGCTGGACAGCCTTCAATTTCTCATTTAAAAACATGAGAAAGATGAGAAAAAAGAAGAAGAAGAAGAAGAAGCAAACATGTATTCCTTCTCCTCCTCTATAATCCCTGCAGTTCAATTCTGCCCCATTTATCATCTCCAACTCTTCCCTCCCCACTGGCAGCTAGCAGCTTCCCCTCCTCTGTTTTCGTCCTTTAGTTTTGATTCCCTCATTAGTTGTTTTTCGTATTTCTTCTTTTATCACGGTATATTTTTCTGTTTTGATTTATAGTAAGGGTATAACTCTCCTTTTAATGGTTAAATTGACAACCACCACCCACTGTGGACAAACTTACCACCAACTTCAACAGTTGGAGACCAGCTTATTAGGACACAAATGGGTTGAGAGCCTCTACTATTTCACTCAAATTAAAGGACTTTATATTCTAAATGTGACTTTGGTCCACCAAATTCATAAATTTTCAATGATTTTTAAATGTAACTGAAACTGTTTATTTTTTGAAGAAGGCAACAACTCGCTTAGGTTGAGAAACATCAACTAGATTCCAACAAACTTAATTTGTCCCCATCATTCCTACCAATCTTTTTTTCTTAGTATATTCCAACTATATTTATCTGAACAATGTTAGGTTTGGGAGCATACTATTGCTGCCTGTGCTTTTATAAAGACAGGTGGCACAGATCATACGGGACTGGGTGAGTTGAGTTCTACGACTAACAGCTAGTGTGTGATTTGATATTACTCAAGCTAAGTGAAGTTTAAATATGAATACGATTTTAATAAAGAATTTCATGATGCAGGTGCGGCAAAAATTTGCATTATGGAAGCTCAGCTGACAGATGCTGCACCTGCCTATCCATGTGTTAGAGCCACCATTCACCTAGGATCAGAAACATTCTTTGTTCAGGCAAACAACGGGGTTCTTTCTGAGCAATTGGTTTCAGTGAAGGAGCAGAGCATGAGCATACTGAAGGACTTCATAACGAAACATAATATTCCAACTGAAGTTCCTGATGAACCAGAAGAGGTCTCTTCAGAAGACGACAATGAAATATCTTCCAAGCCTCCAATTAAGAAATCGAAGAGTGGACAATAAAATGTTCTCTCATGGTAGGTATAAATCTAATTCGCAGCACGCGTTTCAGTAATTTTCTGTCGGGAGTATTAAAATTTAACTGGGATTTAATTGTTTCTCCTTGTTAGCATGTAATTTCACTAGTGTTCTTTGTTTTGCTATGTAAGTTTTGCTATCAGAACTAAAGCTAAGAGTCTTGAGATTAAATGTTTTGTTTTATTTTGTATTCATATTTCGATACAAATTTACAGAAAAGATTACGACAATCGTACTCGTAGAAATAGAACAAATGGTCATAAGGATCTTTAAGATGCGTACGATGTATTTATGTCATATAGTTTTCGAATAAGATTTAAGTATTATGAATCTTTTTATTATTTTATACATTATTTGTATTATCCTTTTTATTCTTAAATTGAATTCTCATTGAATTGTATTTATATAATCTCTCAAAATAAAAATCTTACCTCTCTTAGCGAGTAAAATATACTCTTTTATAATGTGCGTCCTATAAACTACAAAACGAATATTACGACTTTTAAAGCCCAAGTGGGCCATAATTTTCCCACAAGTACATAAATTATATTAATATATTAAAAATTAATATTTTTAAACAGTAGAATTAATATCGAATATAATAATTTTAAGTGCCTGTTTGAGCAGGTTGAGAATGCATTTCTGGAACAAGTTTCTTGACAACGAATAAAATTCCCAAATTTCTAGATGAACATGAACCGTATATCGCCTTTGATACCACTATTACATGATGAACTTCAATCGAGGTCTCAAAATTACAATACAGAGTTGAAAATCAAACTATTTGAAGTCAGAATCTTCAACACAGAGGTGTATCCACAGTGATTAGGGGTCAAAGTGATTTTAAATCCTCTCATACATAGAATGCTATGAATAATTGGACTCAAATCTCATTCACGCACTACTACAATAACGGGACCACAAAAGGAACCAGAAGTTCCACTTAACTGTTCTAAACACTCGCCAAAATTACTCACACAGTGAACAAAGAAACTCAAGCACGCAACTATACAGAGAGAAGATTAGCGTAGAGAGAGCGATGTGAACACAATGTGCAATTAGATCACAAGTGAGTGTTGTAACTTACGAGTACCCTTGTTCTCCACAGTAGATTAAGCCTAATGCAACGCGAAACAAGAAATTTCAGGCGAACAACTTAGAACAGAATTTTTTGAAATATACCAAATTACGAAGAAAAAAACTCACGAAATTCTGTTAATGTGAGATGATTAAAAAAACTATGAATTAACCCTTTATTTATAATGGGTTACGTGAAAATCTAGTTTAAACAAACTAAAATTGTAAAGAATTCGAAACAAATTAAATGACAAAAATAATGCTAAAATTTTAAAAGTAGTTTTTCGACTCCTAAACGAACTCGGATGATTAAAATTCATCATATATCACAACAAAGTGATAAGTTCTACTCGTCTCGTCGTTCTCTTTTCGGAATGGTATTATGGGCCAAAACTAGAGTTTGGACACCACATCTGCACTATTACATGTTTCCTTTTTCGATCTAATTCTTCTTCAATTCATCCAGCAATTTGTTCTACATCAAAGCCGCTGTTTGGTACCACTAAAAATTCGATAAAAATCCAAGTCAAGTCAACAATGAAGTTTAACTACATATTACATATGATTAACAACTTTTCAACCACACGTTCGATCAACTTTTATCAAAATCTACTAAAAATTTGAATTTAATATCTATCAAACATGGCCCAAGTCTCATCTAGCAACTGTAAGATGATTGCAGAAGAGTCCATTGAGTGAGTAATTATAAGTAATTGTCTTTCTCCAAACAGAGCCTTGACCAGGGTTTAGTTCGAATTTGGGCTCTTTTGTATGGAATTTGGCACTTCGTTTTTTTATTTCTTCACTCATAGGCATTTGGTGTGTGAAGTTTAACGGGCTCCTTAATTTGATGATCATTGCCACCCCTGCCAAGCCGAATTAGCTAGGCCCGTAGACATTTGAGCTCAGCTCTTGTCCAAATTTTAGGATCAACTTGGCTCTTTGACTCATGGACCTCATAAGTCGAGCTCGTCCAAGAGTCAAAACGAGTCGAGTCGTCCACGAGTTGATTCATTTTTTTAAAAAAAAATAAATTAAAAAATAAGCGATTTTTAAAGAAATTAATACAATGAGTCTAAAAATGAGGGGAAAATGAGCCAAATAGTTGGCTTGTGCCCAGGAGTCCAAACGAGACAGCTCATGGGCTTGTGCTCACGAGCTTAAGCGTGCCGGCTCATGGGATTGTGCTTACGAGCTTAAATGAACCGACTAGTGGAAAAATGTAAGCTCGACTCGATTCATAATCTATCTCAAAATGAGGTCGAGTTGTCCATGAATTGAGTCGAATGACTTGAACCTGCGAGTGATTCGATCCCTTTGTCACCCTTAGTGCCATAGACAGTAGACTTATTTGGAACACAGCCCAACAAGTTGCAAAAAAATTGATGATAGCTCTTGTTTAGTCCACATTACATTTAAAATAGATTTATTCTCTACTATTCTTAACATTTTTCAATCAAATAATATTACACGTAAATTTAAAATTTTTTTTATTTTTTAATCACACATTCTCAATTAAAATACTATATTTAAATACATTTTAGACAAAAATAAAAAATGGTGTTCAAATACCTTCAATTCTATATACAATCAAATCTCATTTTCCAAACTTCAACCACGGCCCACGCTTTTCCATAGTTAAGCCGTCAGCGTTAGTCCCATACTTCAATTACGCGCTACGCGGTTTTCCTTTTCTTCTAATTTTCTTCGCGTAGTACGTTCTTCCCTATTCCATTACATTCAACTATTCAACTCTCTCTCTCTCTCTCTCTCTCTCTCTAAAAGTTGAAAATGTCGGAAGGAGGTTTAACGATTATGGACGGAACACAGCTGAGAGCACTGGACTTGTCGCTGCCGCTGGCAGAAGGTGGCGGTGTGATCACCGGCGCGGAGGTACTGGAGCTGGCGGAGTCGAAAGCCTCACTCGCTCTTCACGGCCTCTTATTGCCGGAAAGTCTCAAGTCCGCCGCTTTCCAACGTCTTGGCGTCTCCTATGGTTCTGCCTTTCTCACGACGGAGCTCGATTATAACAAGGCCTCGTCGATTCTCCAAACTTATGTGTCCGCCATCGCCGATGAACTCAAAGGTTGTGTTGACTTCGAATCTTGACTCCTTAATTAATTAATTATTTTCTGTGTCACTTGGAAACTTGTTGATATTGATATCAATAACTAATAGCTTGCACTAAAGTAAGTAGGATCGTAGGTAAGGAAGTTGAAATTTATCCAAATCATGAATATTCATACTCATGAATGCGGATAAGAAGTCAACTTTGCCAAAGGAGTTTTTGAATGACGCGGAAAAAGCTTGGGTCGGCAATTAGTTTTTATTTTTTTTTAATTTTTTATTTTATTATCATTTTGAATATTTTACAAATTAAAGTAGCACAAAATTCTCTAGAACTTGTCATTTCCATTAAACAATATTCGAACATGTGGCGTGAAAGAAATTTTATATCCTGAACTTGATATATAGTTGAAGACTTGGAAGTTGATTGACTTGTTCAAGTGCTTTAAGCTAATGAGATTTATTTCATGGAATTCATTATTCTTGATTAGACCAGAAGGAAACAATGCAGCGGAACCTTCTTTGATTGCATTTTCCGTTCCTTACAAGGATCAATACCTGGAAGATGAGATTGGGAACGTAAATTGTGGGAGTTTGGTTGTGTGATGTTACTGTGTCTCATTCCTTCTCAAGAAAACTGAATGTCTCAGTTTTGGGATTGATTAGATGCTTGGTGGGATGGAGCGCTGAGCGAAAGAAACACGGAAGAATCCAAAAACGTATTGATTTGGTTAATTCCCAACGGAATACCAAATAATTCATTGTTTTTAACGACTACCGAGGAATTAGAGAAAATCTGGCAACACAGAAGCTGATTTTTTTTAGTATTTTTATTGAATAACAATATCATCCGTTCATACTTAATAGCTTGAGTTTTACAGAAAGATCAAAAGGCTAAATAAAGCATAATGTACCCCCTATCACAGCATCACCTAGATAAGGTAATCATAATTAGGGCAACATAAATTATGAATTAATGTACATTAATCAGTAATTGGAAAGGAAAATATACTTCATCTTTGCACCATGAAAATCATCCTTGCACCTTGGAATTGGAAACATGCTTTGTCCTTGCACCAATCTCTTCTTTTTGTCCATTTTCGGTTGAAATCCTAATTAAAATTCATAAACTCCTTTCTCGTGTGTGCCTTTGTCTCGGACCACATCACTTGGTCTGTTAAAATCCATTTCTTGCATCAATGTGTCCTCTTAATTGGCACTAACAGATCCCTGACTTTAGTATTGTAAGACTTATTTATTGGAAACCACTTCAGCTCCACTGAGAAACTTTACCCCCCTAACTTCAACTTGTTTCAGAGTAATCCCGCCAGTTTTGATATGGTTCAGGTTTCCCCTGCCCCTTTATTGTGCATGAAAAAATGAACACGGGCATCAGTGAAACAGTGGCATCTTTTTGTTTTCTTGGTTCTACTTCTGTTCGCGTTCACACCATCTAACAAGTTGAAGCAGCAAATCGAAGAAAAATGAGATTCCAGGTCATACTCAATTGAGATATTAACGTCTCCAAGTTAATTTTTCAATCTTAATATGTTGACAAGTATTCTCGCCAGATTTTACTCTGTAATTCCCCAATACATAAAGGTCCCTCTTGAAGCGGCAAGTTATAGGAAAATGACATATTGAACACATTTATCGTGGACAAAGAGGGGATATGTGCAATTTATAGCGTTCACAGTCTAGGCCTTTCCAAGAGAATCAGTTTTAAGTAGATGGACACTAATGTTTTTGTGCATTTCCAAACCATAAACTACATTTAAAGAACATAGCTTTGACCTTGGAATGTGTTGGTGATGAGGTATCAATTGCTCTTTGTAACTGCTGCGATTAGTCTCATCTCCATTGCTTCCTTCTCTCTTTAAGTTAAATATTTATTATAACACTGTAAATAGATTTATATATTTATTTAAATACACTCGAAAAAATATATGTTGCTAATAATGTCATTATTATTAATATTTTGTTGTTTGGTAGAAGTTTGGCCTAAGCACTCCACTTGTTTCTTTGAGCTATTTGTAACTCTTTTGTTGGATGACCTTCATTTGATCTTTTGAACTATAATTCTTTTGCCGTGAATGCAATGCATCTTCCCATACTTTTCTGTGCTTGGATTTTGATATGCTATGTGCTGTTCCTGTTTTGCATTCAGACAATCCCATTGTTGTGGCAATTTTGGATGGAAGAACTCTTCGAATGTTTTTGGAAGATGAAGATGATTTTGCCATGCTAGCTGAGAATCTTTTCACTGATTTAGACACAGAAGATAGAGGAAAGATTAGTAAGAATGAGATTCAGAATGCTCTAACTCATATGGGTTTAGAAATGGGAATTCCTCCTTTGTCAGGCATGCCTTCTCTCTCCCAAATATGAGATGTGGAACATCTGACATGTTTTCATTACAGGCTTCTCGGTGTTTTATTACTGTCAAATGTCTATAGCAAGCATATATTTACTTGAACATATAAATTGCAATAAAATATTATGTCTTAATTATTTGCCCTTAGAGTTGCATATTTTATGCATAGTTGAGCTAGATGCCCTTGATTAAACCTTTAGCCCCTGTTTGAAACCTATTTTTTTTTTCATTCTATTTCTCATTCTTCATTTCAAGCACACATTCTATCAATAAAATAATATTACATATAAACTCAAAAATTCTCCTTACTTTTTAACCACACAATCTTCCATCAATCACTATTTAAAAAAAAAAAAATTCACCCAAAATGGGTGTTGGTTTATTTAATATGATCATATGCTATAGTATGCTAAAATCACAAGGTGAAATGTATGTATGTATGTATGTATGTATGTATGTGTGTATTCCTGCTTATTTGTACTTGCTGCTGATATGCTTTTGTGGGTCCTTTTAAAACTCTCTAAATCCTTAAGTCTGCTCTGGAACTCTCACTGCTTTAGTTGTTCCACTGCTCATCAGTGTCGATCATGGACTCTCAATGCTTTGTTCTTTTTCTGATGGGAAAATTTTTCTGAGTGTATTATTGATGTATTCGTTTATTACAATATATATTAATATCAATTCATCAAAGTTTGATTGTATAAGTGACTGACTTGCACTGTGTATAATACCCAGGGTCATGTCTGACCCTGCCCACCACTCATCTGAAGTGAAAAAACATGCATTACTGTTTTTTTTAAAGTTAATATAACTATACGGCATTGATTCTGAGGTAATTATGTTGTTGAACAGAGTTTCCTCAACTAAGCGATATCTTAAAGAGGCATGGAGCTGAAGGAAAAGAAGAATTGGGGCAGGCACAATTTGCTCACTTACTGCAGTCTGTGCTACAAGAACTAGCAGAAGCTCTTGCTAAGAAGCATATTGTGATGGTACAGAACATCAAAATCGTGAATGGTTCTAAGCTTAGAAAGGTAGTTTATCACCTCTGATTTTTCTTCAGTTAAGACACATTAACCATGCGCCTTTCTAGTTAATTGTTCTTGGCTATCTTGTTCATTGTTTGATATTTAGTGTGCAAGTTTTGGTGTTCGTACTTCACAAGTTCACGCTCTTTTGCCGATTTTACAAGTAAATTTCTATAGATGTATTATTTGATGTGTGCTACACCATTCATGTTAAAGGCAATTTATTTTTCTTGAAATATACTTAGAAATTTCTAAACTTTATCACTGGCGATTCATTCCAATTCCATTGAGAAAGGAATGTCTTACCTTTCATATTAATATTGGTAATTTATTTGTTATGAATATTTAACAAATAAGGAATATAATCTTTTTCACAGTAGGAAGTTTACATTGCTTGTTGCCTTTTTGTGTTGTTTCTTATGAACTCGGTAGTGTATCCTAGAGTGATCCGCGAGGACATAGTTTTCTCCATCTTTGGTTGGTTTCGTTAAGCAGGTGCTTGACCTTTTCAAGGAAGTTATTTTAATAATATTCAGTTGACATATTTAATTAATTAACTAAAAAAGATATTGCAGCCATGATTTTAATGTTTAAAGAGGACAAATAATTCTACTTGATACTTTGCCTATTCCATTGGCACGAATTCAGACTTGTTAATATGAGAATCTAGATCTAGTGGCTGTCAGTATTTTACCTTATTTACAGTGTGAATAATTCGGTTATTACATTGGATGATGCAGCTTCTGACCGATGAAAACCAACTGGATGGCGTTTTAAAGAAAATATTGCTGGAAAAAAATGACAGCGAGAAGGAAGAAAGCAGCACATCAATAATTCGTGTTTTCCTGGAGAAAAGTGGGAAGGATTTGGGCTTACCGCCTTCCAAACTAGATGAAACAGCGATTATCTTTGATGAAGTATTCACTGAGATAGACAGCGAGAAAAGAGACTCAGAAGCAGAGAAGGATGAATTCATGGTTCTCTTGAAGGAAATCCTCGAGAAATTCGCAGAAATATTAGAAGCCAATCCAGTTCTTTATGATGCTGTTGACTGAAAAGGCCATGGTGATTATACCGGTATTGTTCTCTCTTTACCAGTGCTAATTGTCCTTTTCTTTATATTTCACATATATTACACTTGGTGGACTGGATATGTAATATTATAGATTTTGCCATTTTGTTTCATGTCACTGCTATATTCATATTCATATAAATCATTTACAGAGCATTCACAAGTCTTCACTTACTATAACATTGCTGTTTCTTATTTATTTTCTTTTAATACGAAAGTTTTACACTTACGTCCACATTTATAATTTTTCACGTCTACTCCTTTATATGCCATATCATCAATTTGACACCTAAGTAAAGAGCGTGTTTGTTCCTATTTTTTTCAAAATACTTTTTTATCTCTTATTTTTAACTACACATTCTTCAATATTACACGCAAACCCAAATTTTTTTCTTATTTTTTAATCTCACATTCTCTATCAAAACACTATTTCAATATGCATTTTTGGTTAACAATGGAGCTCGAACAAGCTCTCAATATGCTACTTTCAACTAAGATCTCGATGATTTTCAAAATTTCACTTTAGACCTCGATCGATGGCCTGTGATGATTCACTTTAGATTCTGGGCAAAGAGAAACAAAATTGCAAAAGAAAAATAGATCGAATAAAAGCTAAACTACTAATTTCCTAAGCAAAATAGGACATCCAAAATTATGATTGTAGGCAAATCGAAACAAAAATTCCGAAAGGAAAACTAGAAGTAATCGAAGGTGGAAGGAGCTCTCCCTTTCGTGGATGGTGATGATCGAAGTCTGGACGATGGTTATGATTTAGGAAATTTATTCAAGATCGGGCAAAAAAAAATTTTACACAGTGTCAACTCTCTCTATTCATTTTTCTCGATAAATGAATCACAAATTCGTAGATTAATAGCATGCATGGCATTAAAAAGTCACTTGGTTTGCACATGAGATACTTTAATAGTGGGGTTGCAGTGATTTTTCCTAAATCATAAATAAAACAAATTTCCTTTCCTTTCGTTTTGTTTATTATTTATTACAATTATGAATTGGGCCCACCACCAAGTAGGCTTAGGAGTTGAATCTGAAAAGAAGTTGAACCCCACAGACAACGTGGGCCAAAATATTTGTGGGCTGAATATGCCGCTCCTTCATGCAAATAAAGACTTTTCGTCTCATTTCGTCTTTCCTTGTACAAACATTTTGATTAATATTTAAAAAAAAAAAAAACACATGAAAGGTCGAGGGTGTTAAATCTGTCGAATCGAACCGTTCGACTTGTCATCAATGAACTCGGCTCAGCATACTACGCGATTTGGCTTGCTTCGTAAAATGTGGTTCAGCTCGTCAAAAACTTTTTAAAATTTTCTCTTAACATATAAGCTTATTAATGATTTCGAAATGACGAGATCGATATTTTGTTGCATAGGTAGGGATGGGTGTATGTATGGGGACTGGATCGGGCTACAGTCCAGTCCAATCCCCAGCCGATTTCTTTTTTTATGTGAAAAAGATAGCTTGGCATAATTTTTTTTTTTTTAGTTCGATACTGAATTCACTTCTAATGATAGGTTTTTCAAAAACGATGAAGGCTCCTTCAGACAAATCTATATGTTTTTTAATTTTCCAGTATACCTAATTGAAAGCAATAACAATAGGAAAGCATCATTCTTAATTTGGAAGCATCAACTAAAGTTGGCATTTTTTTTGCTATAGTTTTACTAGAACTTATAGGATAGAAATTCAAAAATCAATCATTTACTTGGTCTCTACTCAAGATTTCGTACTTGAGGTCGAGTAATATTTTAACTTACATTTTATTGGAATTTGATATATTCTTTCCCTCTTTGAAAAAAAGGTTAAAATAAATAAAATTTGAAGCAACCATTTTGTTATGATACCCTCATTTGAATACTTTCTCCGAAATGATGTTTTAGGAACTCGAATTTTTTTTTTTTGATACCCAGGTATCCCAGCTTACGCCAGCCTATGTCCTGGACCACCCATCACCGGCTTCTCAGCAATGAGCGAAAGTAAATCGCGGTATATACCCAAGTTGACCAGGATCCGTACACTCTTTATACTCTTGACCCCAAGGGAGGCATCGTCCATGAATATTACATCACCAAGCTGCTCCACCCACAAATGAGTAGTACATCACTCAGCTGCTCCATCCAGGATTCGAACTGCATTCTTGTTACATAAATTCTAATTTCCTTTACTTTGCATACCAGAGTTCGTGAACCAAGTTCTGGTTCGTCGTTTCTTGTGTGTTGTAGTGCTACTCACACAAGAGGATAGTCATTGTATTTTGGGAGTTGATTACCATAAACCGTAGGCACCGTTGTGGGGCAAAATCGACTTAAGGACAAAATGTTCAAGACTTGGCTCCATTTTGATATTATTACTACTATACTACACATTTTTTTGAGGATTTATTTGGAGTCTATTTCCTATCGTTACTCTGCCGAAATTTCTACAGAATTTTAAAGGTAATTTGAAGAATTTCTCAATGCTGTTTGTCACGCCATACACGAAATTTACCAACAATATACCTAATTGAAAGCAATAACGATAGTGAAGCATTATTCTTAATTTGGAAGCATCAACTAAAGTTGGCATTTTTTTGCTATAGTTATACAAGAACTTATAGGAAAGAAATTTGAAAATCAATCATTTACTTGGTCTCTACTCAAGATTTCGTACTTGAGGTCGAGTAATATTTTAACTTACATTTTATTGGAATTTGATATATTCTTTCCCTCTTTGAATAAAGGGTTAAAATAAATAAAATTTGAAGCAAACATTTTGTTATGATACCCTCATTTGAATACTTTCTTTCTCTGAAATGATGTTTTAGGTACTCGAATTTTTACCCCTCTTCATCAGAGTCTATGAGTGCATCCTAGAAAAAGAAAGTGAAATTAAAAATACTCTTAACGAATAGCATCAATAAAAATTCAATTATTATGGGTGTGTTTAGTAGATATTAAAATCGGATTAAAATTGAAAAACTAATCGTTAATGTTGACTTTTATTAGACGAGTAAGACCCAATAACAATTATATTTTTTACTCAACTTTTATTAGGCATTGCTATGCTATTGAAAATTATTTGGCAGCATCCAACATACGTACTTTACATAAGTAAGCTCTATTTGCTGAACATCTCAAAAAATCTAGTAATTAACTATCATTTCAACAGAATCAGTCAAATTTCATTTCGATTAAACTCTAGTGCAATTCAAGTTGTTGAAATTTGGCTAAAATTTAAATGTATTAATTCTTTGGTTAAGCTCGACTATTATCGATATTGATCATCTAGACGGGGTTTATTTTCATTTAAATGTATTAAGAGTAAGTGGTTATGTTCGACATAGATCATAGTTATCATAATCGAACCGGACATGGAGTTATTTGATCTATTTGTAAGTGAACCAATCAAGAACCACTCAGAACGTTTAATAACACTTCAAATCAAAAGGATTTACGAAAATCGAAACTGATTCAATGTTAACCTGTTTTTTATCAAACGATTTGTAGCAAAATTTTATTTTAACTTTTTGTTTTAAAAAACATTTTTTTAATTAAATTATAGCCCGACAATGATCCACCGATGAACTGATAAGACATTCATTGATGATTATTTCATAAAAGGATAAAATTTTATTATTTCTCCCATTTTGTATGTACCACTTGCATGCATAGAATTAAAATAAAATAAACTTCTAAATAAGTAGCCCGAGCCACCTTCTCTGCTTTAAATTTCAAGAAAATTCAGACAAAAATTGTGACATTGGGAAAAAATCTAGAAAATTTTGACCATTTTTTCCACCCCACAATTATATTTTCCTTAAATCCAGCAAACTGCTGAACAAGATATTTTTTGACGAGTTTTAAGGAAGAGAGAGAAGAAATCCCAGAGAGGGAGATGGATAGGGTGTTCTCAGTAGATGAGATGGCGGACCCGTTCTGGTCGCCGCAGCCACCGTCGAACCGGCTGGATTTGGAAGAGAAGGATGAGGAGGAGCAGTCGTCGTCCTCCGCCACTGCTGCATCGTCCTCCTCATCGAAGGCGATGAAGATGAACCGGAGTTCATCAGAATGGGCATTTCAGCGTTTCTTACAGGAAGTCGCCGCACCTGATCATTCCCCGGCGTCATCGATGAATCTTCAAAACGCCGACGTTGTGGAGATCGAAGACAATAGTCATCAGTCTAACCAAAATCAGTTTAATAATGGTAATTCTAATCAGCATCGGAAGATGACGGCGGCAACGGTGGCAGTAGCTGGGGACTCTTTACAGCCTGCTGTTCCAGTGAATTCTGATGAGTACCAGGCCTTCCTTAAAAGCCGCCTCGAGTTGGCTTGTGCCGCCGTGGCGTTTACCAGGGTTCTTTTTATTTTTATTATTCGGTTATTCAATTTTCCATTTTATTACCAAAAAAGAAAACTTTGGAGTTTCCTATGTGACATGTTGGATACTTCTCTGCTTGTATGTCTCTTGGAATTAATTTGAACACTAAAATGTAACTAAACTCTGCATTGTGAATCGATCTATGCAGGCAGCTAATGTAAAGGCTCAAGATTTAGCAGTTGCCACTTCTGACAACGGGTCGCAGACCTCTAATTCATCGCAGCCGCGGCCTCAGGTTCCGCAAAAAGGTTAGCTTTCTGCAGTGTATTTAATTAAACTATTTTCGTATCAGGAAATCGTATGTAATTCGACACATTTCATAAGGTAATGTGTGAATTTACAAAAATGCTGCTGACTGTATCATTAAACTAACTGGATCATTAAATTCGCACGTATATAATGTTGGCTAGCAGTGGAGAGGTAGATAAATTTCTCCTTTTAGTGAAGTTATATGTTATTGAAAAACGGGAAAGTAGAGAAAGGAACATAACAGGCTCTCAACAGCCACCAGCTATCCAATATTTTATGTACAAAATCATAAATAGAGCTAATTATCTAGATTTTGCTCCAATTGATTCTCATTGCTTTTCAAATTCCTGGCTATTTTTCCTCTCCACGTGTACTATTCGCATTATATTTAATTTTGTCACCTTTAAACCTCGTCTCTTGTGGTTTGGTAGCTGATTTTAATTTTCTCCCTTTCTTAAAAACTTGCAATGTATTCATGTTACATGGATTAGTAAGAGTTCTGTATGGATCTGATGGCGAAAGGTTAAATGGTCTTTTTATGAACAATGCTGATTTCATATAAACTTAAATGCGTG
Source organism: Fraxinus quadrangulata (assembly GCA_903798255.1). Lineage (NCBI taxonomy): Eukaryota > Viridiplantae > Streptophyta > Magnoliopsida > Lamiales > Oleaceae > Fraxinus > Fraxinus quadrangulata. The sequence continues at coordinate 20,776 of CAIGRB010086900.1, read as the reverse complement.
TGATAGAGCTATGTTTCAAATGCCTAAGTGGATTGATATTGCTAATGAACCTACTAACTTCAAATACTTCGTGCTTAGTGTTTTTTTTTTTTGCTGTTATTAAGTTCTTGTTTATTCATTCTTGTTATTGATCTTAATGCATAACCTTCCAAAATGCTACTGATGAGACCATTCTTCAGAAGTTCTCTAGAAATCAAGAGCTAGCCTTACAACTATAACTCTTTTCCCTGTGCTTTAGTGGTCTCAAATAGGGCGCAAAGGAGGGACGTTAGTCACATTACTATTTGAATGAGACTTCATCCTTGTTACATTACTAATATCCTTTGAAGTTCTTTACATGCGTTAGGCAGATCTATTGTTGAATGATATATGCCACTAAAAGTTACATTATATCAACTAAAAGTAAGACTATCTTATTCAAACTAAGAGCATACACTGCGAACTTACCTGGTTGAACCTAAGATCTAATTGACATAAGCTTTGGGTTTAAAATTGGTCCAAAGTTGTATGTTGGAACCTCTATGTGGTGAAGTCCTTAGGTGCTGAAACGTTGTCTCCTTGTTGTTACAATGTGATTTTTCTAAATCATACAAAGAATTGTTAATTTAGACTTTGGCTTTTTCTCTACTCCAAGGTTGATTTGTATGCTCTTTCTGTTCGTTTTACTGCAACAATGCACTTGATGTATTTGCCAAAACCTTTATGTTGGTTTCTCTTAGCAAAACCTTTATGTTGGTTTCTCTTAGTCCATCTCAATGCCTTATCTGTCTTCGGGTTCTTGTTTATATTTGGTGAACACATTTGGGATTATTGTAAAATTTACCCTTCGAAGTTGGATGTTAAATCCTCTAGACCTTCAATTTTCAGTGTATGTTGTTAAACTTAGCCGAAGACTAACCAACTTTACAATTCACATTTCTACCATCTCCCGATATGCAATGTTGACAACCGAAGTCTTTAACATCTTCATTTCTTCTTATCTACGAATGATCGTCTTTCAATTTATGCATTCAGGCATAATATTAGAATGTTAAGTCATCTAGAAATCCTTTTGATTGAGCACTTTACTATTGAATACATCTTTACTTTTGACAAGTAAAACAATATATTAAACCAGTACAAGCTCCATGAGACCGTGTTTTTTTAACATCGGGTGCCAAGGAATTAATTACGAGGCATAAATGACTATGGCTTGGTGTAGAAAATACTGTGAGGGTTAAAAAATGTTTCTTACATTGTTTCTTATTTGGGTCTTGTACCTCTATAACAGCTGGGCGGGGTTTATCGAGACGAAAAGATAAGGACTCTAGTGTACCAATTGGTGTACCTTCCTTCCCTGCAATGCCAAGAAAATCTGTGACCCAGGTGAAGTCAACAACTAGTGGATCATCTGGGGACCAGTCAGATGATGATGAGGCTGAGGGAGATGCAGAAACGACTGAGAATATGGACCCTACAGATGCAAAACGCATGAGAAGGTAGTAACAGCTTAACCGTTATTTGGCTATCATATTAGATGAATACAATATAAGAGAATAGCTTGTATGAAAAATCTACACTTTGAAAGCTTGGAAATAAAATCTTACTAGTCTCCTCTCAGAAGAAGGATTCTCTCTTTTTGTGTGTGGTTATATGTATGTGTGTCTTGCTTCACCAATCCAGTAATGAATTACAAATCTAATAATAATAATAATGGGGACATGAGGAGAATGTTGTCACCGGTGGTTGGCGGAAGGGTCCTAATGCTGCCTTTGCAGCCAACAGTTGAGGAAGCTCCAATAAAGTAAATGTGAAATTATATGGTCATCACACAGATAAGAGAAATTCAGTTGGCTAGACACAGATTATATTTTAGATTCTAGGTAAGAGATAATATATAAATAGATTGATAGGCAGAGAAGAAATGGAGGTATAGAGAGAAAGTTGAAAAAACTATTTATTGTGTTTTTATTTTAATTCTGGTTCGTATAGTAAGTAATTCATTAGTTTTACTTTATCACCTGAGAGCATTGTACAGGAACTCCATCTTTTTCTGTTGTGTTGTGTGGTCGGTGGGGTTGGGATTTCCAAATTTGCTGAAAGACGTTATTTCCCCTTGAACATCCTTTCTGTATTATCCATAACAAATTTTTATAACATACCACTCAGCAAATTGTTATTCAAGAACACTTATTTCTTAATAAGAATGGAAATATTTACAAGAAGAAAGATCGACATCCAAACAAAGGAGCCACTGCTATACATCCTATCATATGATTTAAAAATTGTAATAAAATGTGAAAAAAAAATTAAAATGCAATAAATGCCAGAATACTCCTACCCTATTGCTTAGAGTACAAATATTTAATAATGTCCAAAGTTATGTTCGAAATATTTCATATCTTGAGAGATGCTAATTAGAACATGCATATTTGTGTTAAATTTTCCTCATATTTTTCAACCATGGGAAGGCTGGTTTTCTTTTAATAGAACTCATTAATTATGTTTGATATTCTATTACTAAATAATGATCTTCAATTATGAGAATAAAAGCACGTGTACCATTGAACAATACATTGACAAATAGACTGGCTTCAATAAATATTAACCAATAATTAGTTTACTCTGTTATCTATGTTTATTTTCCATTTTACAATGTGATTGTTTCCTATTAATTTTTGTGATGATGTGCATAGAATGTGGCATATACTAGTTTCAAACTAAGTTCAGTCCTCTTATAGTGCATTTATTTGTTTTCAGAATGCTCTCAAATAGAGAATCTGCTAGGCGCTCGAGAAGAAGAAAGCAAGCCCATTTGACGGAGCTCGAAACACAGGTATATGCTCTATTCTCATCAGTCATCACCTTCATCTACCTTTTGGCTATCCTCTGGTCATTTCTTACTCGTGCTACTGTCCAGGTATCTCAACTAAACATGGAAAACTCTTCTTTATTAAAGCGCCTCTCTCACATAAATCAGAAGTACAGTGAAGCAGCTGTTGACAATAGAGTTCTGAAAGCTGATGTTGAGACACTGAGAGCAAAGGTGAGTAAAACAGGTGTTGTGCCATTTTATTCTTGTGAATCATTTTTGAATAGTTCAAAAGGAGTGTTTAAATTAGAAAAACCATTGCATTTTCTCAAGAAAGAGAGAGAATGATGGGTAAAAATCTAATATCATCTTACTGGTGCATAACGGGTAGGAAAACTGATGCTCTTAAATTTATCTGTTCTGTTTATATCAGATTTGGGTCCGTAACCTTGGGTTCATGCGCATTATTTCTCTATATATTCTTAATATCATTTTACTTTTTATTGTATGACTTGTGTTTGCAGATCTGTATTACTCGAGTCTAGTAGCCAAGTCTAATAGATAATATTGCTTTCTTTAACAGGTGAAAATGGCAGAAGAGACTGTCAAAAGGGTTACCGGATTGAACCCTCTGTTCCAAGCCATGTCTGAAATATCCACGATGGCGATGCCATCTTTCGGTGCTAGTTCCGATACATTAGCAGATGCTGCTGTACCAGTACAAGATGTCTCAAGACAGCATTATTATCAACCTCCTCCTGATAACCAACTGTCGACAAATGATCAAAGGGTTCAAAGCAGTTCGGTGGATATTCCTCCAGTGGATAACATGGAGCAGAATTCTGCAACAGAAGTCAGGGGGGATGAGGCCGGAAGAACTGTTTCTATGCAGCGAGTGACTAGCTTGGAACATCTGCAGAAGCGAATCCGTGGTGGACTAGGAAAACATTAAGTCTATGCTGAAGATCTTGACAGAAAGGCCTTCACCAACTTCTGTTGATTTATATATAGAAATTCCTTGATTATGTCTTAATGCTTTTTAAGGAAAAGATTTGTAACCTAATTTATGGGTTTTAACTTGAATGGTATATCAAATATTGAACAGGAAGTATATCCTTAAATGCATTTAAATGGTTAATGCATTTCTGGTTTTAGGTCGAACATAATCAGTGGCGGAGGGAGGTGGGATCAGTGACCAGTGGGGTCCCTGGCCCCCACTTATATGGCATTTTTTTCATTTTTGCTTTTTATATTGTGTTTGGAATTTTTTTGATAGTTAAATTAAGCTCCCACTAGATTTGAATCTCGGTTAGCCACTGAGCATGCTGGCAATCTTAAACTAAAATTTGGTTCAAGTAAAGATGTATAAGCACAGAAAATATTTTATTTTAGATCTCAAAAGATTGCAATCGAGTGAATCTCAACTGTGAAGAATTGACATGTGGTCACAAATAGTGATTTTGATTGCATAATTTTATTTTATTTTCATGTATATTTTTCTTTTGCCGTGCTCAAATCTATTAGCATTTGTAGTGATAATTTGTCGAGCACTCTCATTTCATTATTCGTTATACGTTATTATTAGGCACATATTTGGTCCATATTTTCTTAATTCATTTTTCGTAGAACTTATTTTTAGTCACACATTTAATGAAATCTACAACTTATATAAATTTTTTAATAAATCTATTTTTTATAATCCGAATTGGATGCTTGAGAGAGACAAAAGTACAAAATATTATGGTGGTATGGCAGCCAAAGGAGAAAAATCTGATTCAGGGGATAATAAAGGAGCCAACCATGGATTATTGAACAAAAAGAGCGAAACACAATTCTTCCAACTTATTCAGAAAACTATTGCCTTCGATGATTCATTATGCCAACGTTTATTTATTAACGATCCATCAATGACGAAATTTCCTAAAATATATTAAAACAGTGATATTCCCATTCTTAATATAAATGTGAGTCGACGTGACGGAGCAGACTTTCTAATCCCTCTTCTGATGGAACTGAACCAAGAACATCAATAACAATAATTTGGACACGACTAATATCATAATGGAGGACTCATACATGCGAAAATAAGTAGCAGCTACAACGAGTACTGCTTGCTTAGCATGTCTCAGACTTGTGCGCTCTCCTTCATGCTCGGGACTTTAGCCTCTTGTTTCTCTTCTTCACTGACTGCTGTAATCTTATCAGCAGGAGGCTCCTCCGAAGATTCAGCATCCTTCTTCAGTTCCGACTCTAATTCTTTTGCAGCCTACAACAGAAATGTGTCAATACCTGGAGTGTCTTGTATCCGTTGATACTTGATATTCTATATGCATTAAAAAAAAAAGGGGCCAAATCCCAATCTAGCAGTTCATTTCTTCACTTGAATATATCAAGGAAAACTAACAACCTTGTTCAATGTCAAATATACAAACTGCTTAATTTAGACGATTATATATGTTATAAATGCACATACAAGACATATATACAGAAGTGACTTCTTAATCTCTTAAAAGCACAAAAATTGAGGAGTTTGTAGCCCATTCTCTTTATGATTTACAGAGATGAACAGAGGAATCACAATTTAGTGCAATCAACAGAGGCATTCACATGTACCATATAAGTAATTCTATGCGTAACACTTCGCTTTGCTTCCTCTAGTCCATCATCCCGTTTCAAAACTTCTTGGATCAGAAAATAAAAAGAACCAAACATAACCCCATGTAATTTCTAGGATTGGGAAAGAAAAAGAAACAAGCAAAACCCCACACATTTAAGGTAAGCTTGGGGAGTTCTGTTTCAACAATAATCCATGTAGCACCGAAACTTCTAAAAGGTTAGCATTATCGGACATGTTTTTAAAACCAAAGCTCTTTAGAAACTTTAAGAAATGTTTAGAAACTTGGAGAAAACTTCCTATGTTTTTATCTTTTAATAGATTCAGAAACTCTTGAGAAAATTCACAAAGGGGAACTTAGGGAACTTTAGTAAACTCGGGGAAAACTTCGTAAATGTTACAACTTCATAACGCACCTTACCAGATGCCAACTAGGAGAAACAACACTCCTGAGATTCCAATGGAAGAAGTATTGCTACGCGACAGGAATTGGGCTTTACGCTGCCAAGTCGCAGCTTTGACAGCAGAATTTGCTGCTATGCAGCAAGCAACACCTGTGAAAGAGAAATCATGGCAGAGGGTTGTGCAATGGGAGTGAAGAAAAATCCCTTCGCACTTTCTTGATCCAATTCTGCCAGACAATGGAGGGGCCGGAGATGACAGAGGCAGGGTGGAAATCATGTTTCAAGGTGGACATTCCTGTATTTCACGGCCGAAGAATTCTTGGATTGGATCCATATGGTTGAGGATATAATGGATTTCGTGGAGGTTCCAGATTGCAGATGTGTGTCCCTTGTCACCACCCACTTTCAAGGCCAAGCAGCAGGCTGCTGGCAGCAAGAGAAGGCCGTGTAGATCAGATTGGGGAAGACAGGTTGCATCATGGAAGAATTTAAAGAAACACAAGCATGCAGCCTTCTTGCATATAGCTGTAAGCAAACGATGCACCGACGCCTACAGAATTTGCACCAAGGGCAATGTTCGGTGGAAGTGTACAAGTCGGAGTTTTTCGTGTTGATGGCACAAAAAAAATCTATCTGAATTAGAAGACTAAATGTATAATACCCCGGAAAGTCCTAATAGTCGTTAATCTTGAATTTGGGACCTTAGTGTAAGATGTTGAAAGTTGGGAGACCAAATTGACGACTTCTCATTAGTTTAGGGACCATATTGCACATTGGCCCATAGTCGAGGGACCCCGGGTGCAATTTAGGAACTTACTGTTTTTAGTTTCTATTTTTGTATAGATTTATATGGGCGTGATTTTGATGGAGAATACGTAAATACCACATATGTCAAAGATAAATTAAGAAGGTTCCTTCCTTGGTCACTTTTACCATATACATGTCACTCCTTCCATGGTTAAATAAGAGATTCAAGAAATGACTATAGCAAAATGATAAATTTCCTTGTATGTGTATAGATATATATGTGTTAATTATTTTAATTAAAGACATATTAAAGTTAATTAAGGAATATAGACCCGTTTGGCCCCATTATTTGCCATTATTTGAGATTATAATTTTGGAATAGTGTTTTTGTAAGAATGTGTTTGTGTGGATAAAAAAGAATAAAAAATTTTGGATTTACATGTAATATTATTTTATTGAAAAATGTGCAGTTGATAAAAAAAAATTTGATTATAATTTTAATGGGAGTCAAACGGGCGTATAATTATATCTAATTATGATTGATTGATTTAAATTATATAATTAGTATAACTCATTGACTTATTTAATGCATAATTATAGGGACACCATTATGACACTTTCCTTTCAGAACCCCTAAATACACCTATAAATATTGTATCTAAATTACAACCACAAACTATCATTTATTGAATAAGTTAAATTCTTTTCGACGTATTTACTACGATTCTCTTCAAATTATCAAGGTAGGTGTAGTCATATATTATATATTAAATCTTTTTTCATACATTAAAATACGAAATTCGATTTATGAATGTGATATGAGTCCTATATGTTTAATTCAATGAACCAGTATAGTAACGCTACGCATGTGAATTATAGCAACGAAGTACAATTCATAATTTCAGTGTCTCCCTATGTATGTTATGATTATATACGGGGATTATGGTCACCTAAACTCGATTTCTAATCCATGTGTCTCCTTATGTATGTTAAGAATTCCTAAGTTTTAAATATGAATTATGATTTATGTGGCTCACTTATTGAGATTTTATCTCATTATTTATGATTTTCCCCTTTTTAGGTAATTGAGGTTCGAAACATTAGTGTTTTGAACAGGCGACTAGTGGTATGATAAATATATTATTCAACAACTTATTAATTTACTTCTATGATTTAGTAATGCTTCCCTTTTCCAATTATTGTAATTGGGATAAAAGTTCTATTTTTATGAAAGTCAAGTTCTATTTTTACGATACGTATTTAACGACTCAAATGATGAGTTTTGGGTTCATATCTCCCTTCCTCTCAACTCATCTTTCACATACACATTTTTACGTTACAAAGTTTAGCACGTGTGTCCAATGAATTTTGGAGTGAAAGTCTAACATGGTAAATTTTTCTATTGACCTTTATCTTCTTCCATACAATTGTAATTGTAGTAGTACAAATTGTATTTTCAATATTTAAATTATGGAAATTCAAGTTATGAATATGATGTTATGAAAATATAAGTTATTATTATGTTAAGGGTCGTATATGTGTAAGTTCCAATGACCAAAGTTTAGTAGCGTTACGCACGAGAATTATAGCAATGAAATACGTTTTAATTCCCGTGTTTCCCTATGTATATTATGATTTGTAAGAGAATTATGGCCACCTATGTTCGGTTTCTAATTCCCGTATCTCCTTATGAATTTCCAAAAGTTTAATTATGGAATATGATTTATGTGGTTGACTTATTGAGATTTTATCTCATTGTTTATGATTCTCCCCTTTTAGGTAATTAATGTTCAAGGCATTTGAGTTTGAACGGGTGTCTAGTGGTATAATAAAGAAGAAACGATTATGATTTTTGAATAATAATTTAATGTTTATGATTAAATATTTGTTCTTAATTGTTATTATTGTAAGTTTAAGTAAAAAATGTCTTTTATAAAAAATTAATTTTACCATATGTTCTAATGATCCAAAGAAAAAATTTGGGTCGTTACAACATGTATGAGAGCGGGTCTACGATTCCGTAGAAACTTTTAAAAAATAGATTTTTATGAGTTATTATTTTTGGATTACGTTAAAACTTTTAAAAAAATGATATAATGTTTCTTAGACCACCACTACACGACGCCAAGTTCCTAGCTTTGATTTCCTTGAATCAAATAGAAAAATTTGATGACTCATAAATATTTAATGTTATGTGAATAAGTATGGATATGCATGAGATTATGTTAGAACTACACTTAATTATGAAATATGCTTAGCTATGTATAATTTTCACTTTATGTGCTATTTTTCATGTTAATTAGCTTATTATGTGAAATGACAATCACGAATTTTTCTATAAATTATGATGATATGAATATATGTTAATTAAGATATGGATATTGTAAGATATGAGAACAAAATTTTATGAAATTATGTGATTCTAGACTAGTAACTACGTTATGAAACATATTAACCTATGATAATAGTCGACCTTAGAAAACTCTCTAGATTAGATAAAATTCTAATTAGAAAAAACCATGCCTATAAATACTTCATTCCTGGTTATTGTTCAAGTTTTCTTTCTCAGTGTATTCACAAAACTGAAAGGTTTTGTCAAAAAAAATCTAAACTGTCTAAGGAGAAAAGTGGTCATCCCCCCCCAACTGGAAGTCAATTAGTTGAGCGTTATTCATATCAATAAATCAAGAACAATAATAAAAACTCACTCCAAATTTAAGAAGATTCCCATCTTTGAAAACTTGTAAGAAAATTTCATTTTAGAAACCTCTATTTCAAGAATACCTATCTTATGAAACTTCTACTTTAGGAATCTCGATTTCATGAATTTTTCATTTTGAAAAGCATCTATTTTGAGAAATTACCACATTATTAAACTTCTATTTTTGAAAATTTTTAGAAACTTCCATTTTACAAATATTCTCAACTGTTTGTCAGTGATATTTAAGGTAATTTTTGAGGACAAAAATTTATTTTAAGAAGGATAGATTGTAATACCTCCAAGATCCTTTATAGTCATTAATTATGAAATTAAGACCTATGTGTAAGATGATGAAAGTTAGAGGACCAAGTTACATATTGACAAATAGTTAAGGGACTGCAAGTGCAATTTTCTAAACTATAGATTTATATATGGGCATGATTTTTATGGAGAATACGTAAAGACAAGTGAAAGATAAATTAAAAAAATTCCTTCCTTGATAACTTTTACAATATATGTGCTACTCTATCCATGGTTAAATGAGAGATTCAAGGAATGATTATAGAAAAATGATAAATTTCTCTCTACATGCACAAATATATGTTAATTATTTTAGTTAAAGACATATTAAAGTTAATTAGGGGGTGATTATAGGAAAATGATTAGTTTTCCTTAGACGGGTGTGTGTGTCTATATATATACCTATAAATACCACACATACATCACACCCAAAAACACACACAAATTATCACTTTGTTGAAGAAGTTAAATTCTCATATACGTATTTACTACCATTCTCTTCTATTTATCAATGTAAGAGTAGTCGTGCGAAGTGTACTTTCAATATTTAAATTATGGAAATTCAAGTTATAAACACGATGTTACGAAAATCTAAGTTATGATTATGATAAGCATCCTAAATGTGTAGGTTCAAAGGACCAAAGTTTAATAGCGCTACGCAAATGAATTATAGCAACAAAGTAAGGCTCTTAATTCCCGTGTCTCCCCTTGTATGTTATGATTTGTGCAGGAATTATAGTCAACTAAGTTCGGTTTTTAATTCCCATATCTTCTTACGTACGTTATGAATTTCCAAAAGTTTAAATGTGGAATATGATTTAAGTGGCTCATTTTATCGAGATTTTATCTCATTATTTCTTATTCTCCTCTTTTAGGCAATTCATGTTCGAGGCATTCGAGTTTGAAACGGGTCTCTAGCGGTCTAATAAAGAAGTACTGATTATGATTTTTGAATAATAATTTAATTTTTATGATTATTATAAAAGTTTTATTTTACAATATGTTCTAATGATCCAAAGGAAAATCTGGATTTCGTTACAAAAACTAATTTAAAAAATGACGTTTTTGTGATGGATCTCTCTTTCATTATCATTAACTTGAATGCAGGAGTCTATTATTGCAATTCTCACAGGCTCTTGACAAAAGAAAGAGTCAAGTATAATACATTAAAATAAGGTCATGATCCAACTGATGTATCATTTGTGTGGTAATTATTTATCTTTTTTTTATGAACAATTCGCTAGAAAGAACAATATTTATCTTCATTTATGCTAGTTTAACTACAAATTTTAGTAAAACAAACACAAAACTTTTACCGAACTGTAATAAAGACACAAACCACAAGTATAATAAATAAAATAAAATACACAAACAAAATGAAATCACTGAAATGGATAATACACATGTAAATTCATTACAATATTTAAATAAAAAACATAAGACGGACAGAAATATAAAAAAGTACCAAAATGTAATAAAAGACAGTTGAAAACCAAGAGCCGAGCACAAAGTTGAAAAGATCGAAAAAATAAATGTCAGAGAAAAAGAAAGATTTTGCCAAAAGTACGAGAAATAAAACTAGACTACCTGGTCATCTTTAAGCCAAAGGCTGGCTAGAACCTGTGTTTTAGTCAATACAGATTCCGATTGATGTAGGCTTTAATAAACTCAGCTGACCCATCTTTCATCAGAATGAACTTGTTAACATTCCACAAAAATAGTGTGCCAGCTCAGAATGTACATTAATGGTGCAAAAAAAGTTGTACGTGTTGATCAATTTACAGCTAATGGTGAAAAAGAGTTGTACGTCAGTATTAAGTACAAATGTCTCTTTTAAATGATAAATATACAGTATGGTACACAAATAGTCGATTAGAAGAGATCCGTAGACTTGATAGCATTCAATTAAAGTCGATGAAAGGAAAGTTACACAAGTATTGATTGTAAGCAAAGAGGATATAGTAAATATTTATTTAGATATTATGTGAGGCATGTATGAATCAGATGTCTTGAATGAAAATGAAGATAATTGTGATTGATTTGTAATTGATACAGTTTACCATATTTAGATAATTACTTAGATAGATAGTCCATAATTAGGGTGATTTGTTTCTCTCTTAATTGAGAGATTATTTCCCTTTTCTATTATATCGGTTGTAATTTAAATATAGGGCTGTAGGATTGTAAATCAATAAGAAGTACATAATTCCTCTTCTGATCTCATGGTATCAGAGATAGGACAATCCTTAAACCTAGCTATCTTAATGGCGGAAACCGTCGTCAATAGCAAAGAGTCAACGACCTCCGAATCAATTGGCAGCAAGACACAAGCTGCCTCCACCATGAATTCGATTGTAGTTGACAACTCATCCTTTCAAGTCATGGTGGAAAAACTCAATAGGAGAAACTATCGAGAATGGGCTCAATCAATTAAGTTGGTTGTTGATGGAAAGCAAAAAATTGGTTATCTTACCGGAGAGGTAAAAAGCCAACATACGCAACCCTTAGAAAAAAAATGGAAATCTGAGAACTCCAAGGTAACGGTGTGGCTCGTAAATTCCACAAAGCCCTCAATCGAAAAAATCTACCTCCTCATGCCGACAGCAAAGGACATCTGGGACACGATTCGGGAAATATATTCCGACAGTGAAGATTCTTCCAATTTTTTTGAAATTAAAACTTAATTGTCGATGATGAAACAACCCATATTATTTTTAGTCAAAACTCAAGGTGGAATTGTCAAAGTCAAGGTCAAATATGACTTAATTGAAATATATCATTTGGTTGGGACTTAATTTATAATTGAAAATATATGAGGGTTGAGATGGATTAGAATTTAAAGTTGGGGACTTACTTTTACATCATTGGAAGTTGAGGGATTTCCTTGCAAAAGGCCCACTATCAAGAAATTTCTAAAATCCTTTTTTCCTTTCATTTACACAGACACGCACGCAGTGAAGGCAGAGAAGAAAGAAACCGAGAAAAGAGAACAAGAAAGGGAAAAAGAAAGGAAAAAGAAGAAGAGAAGGAAGGAAGGAGAAGAGGAGGAGGAGAAGAAGAAGAAGAAGAAGAGATATTGTAAGTTTGAATTTCATTTTTATTCTCGTCATTTTCTTTAGAAGTGGAGAAATATTATGCTATATTTCTAGGATTTTTACTGGGTTCGAATTTTCAAATTTAGGGAAAGGATTGTGATCTCTAATTCAAGCTTCTTGAGTGGTTAGCTTTCATTTGAATCAAGGTAAGGAATTAATTTTTGGCAAACCTTAGAATTTTTATTTATATTCTTAAATGAAGGAAATTTGGTGAAAATGATTGTGATGATGAAATACTTACTTGGGAATATGTATTTATGGAACAAGATGGAAATTTAATTGGTGAAAGTATGATTTCAAGTTTCACTAGATGGAAGATGGATAATTATTTTTATGATTGGGATGGAAGAAATTTTTATAAATTACATGCTAGTGAAGGGATTAGTAAATGATATTAGCTCCAATTGAATAAAGCATATTTGGGGAATTTATTCAAGTATAAGGAATTAAGTTTTAGGAACTTGTATTTTAATATTAAGACTACTTACTATGGTGGTTGTTAAATTGATTATTCATATTGTATTTCAAGTGGTGACGAATAGATTGAAAAAGTTTACCAAACGTCTAGTCTATAGCTTGTTTCAGTGAGTGGAGAACTTACTTTTTTAAGAATAAGATTTTTAACTTATAAACTTATAATCATGTTTACTTAAAATTAATGTTTAAATGATTTCCAATTTCTAGAGAAGCATATTAGTTACATGAAATGTCTTATTTTCAAGAAATTAGTAAATGAGCATGATTATGTTGAAATCATCAGAAAATACCCGATGTAGTTATCTTACTCTAGTGCACTGAGGGGCTACGGCCATGTACTAGAGTCGTGTATTTGACTCCTATACACTGAGGGGCTACAGCCGTGTGTAAAGGCAACTCTTATCCATTGAAGGTCGTGTGTAAGGGTACCTATTATACACTAAGTGGCTACAACCGTGTATAAGGATTATTATGTTATTTTCACTTTGTGCACTGAGGGGCTACGACCGTGTACAGAAGTGTTGATGAGATGTTTTTGTACATATGACTTTATAACTTTCAGATCATCAGCAGATGATTACATAGGGTATATCTTGATGTGATTATCCAGTATGTAATGGATTATTAGCTTTCAACTTACAGTTTCCAGCTTATAGTTCAGCTTATTGATTTCAGATTATGGCTTCAGCTTACTGAATTCAACTAATCTACTTACTCATCTTGTTGTATCAATTATTATCATTTTTAGATATTAGTTTGAGTCTAATTTATGATTTAGGACCAACACTATGATTTTATACGATGTTATGATGCAGATTTCAAGAATAATGAGTACATCATGATAAATGAAATATCAGTTTCATCTTTAGTATAAATGTATATACATACATAAATGACACTATAACCATTTTCTAAACACTCCACTCATTGGGATTATCATCTCATATATTTTCTTGACATTTTCTTTATAGGAGACAGTTGACAGAGTAGTGGTGAAGGTTATTTTGATAGTTTTGCATCCACTACCACCACCAATTGTTGGTTTTTTCGCTTAAACTGTTCAACAAGCAAGCTAATCATTTGCATCATATTTGGGGATTTTTGTACTTAAATGTACCAATAGTTACAATGGAATATTGTAAACTAAACTGCGTCATTATTATCTTTTTGAGAAGGAGTTATGACGTATGGTGATATAGATGCTTTTTGTTGGTTGAGTGATTGATATTATGATATTGGTATATTGGTGGTTAGGAAAATTTTCACGGTTACAGGATTGAGAATAGTTCCATTTTTTGAAGGAGGCTTTGTAAAAAATTAAAAAAAATTCATTTGGTCAAATGAAGCCATACAATCAGAGTTAAGTTACAGTTTCCTGGGTGATGGGTCCAATGTCTAGCTAGTACTTATTATCGGCTCACGTCACGTCTTGAGTCTAATAAGGAGTTTTGGATGGGTCGTGTGAAGTGGTATTAGAGCATGGTTAAAGAGTCTCTAGGATATGCTGTATTTATTATAATCTTTCAACATGTTATGCATATTGTAGGTTAGAGATACGTAGTAGCAGAGCAGGCAGGTGTCGAAACCTACCACCTAAAAATCTGAATGCCTCTATAGAAGAAGATGTCGGTGAGGCATCTGTTCATTAGACACAGGGTAATGTGGTTGGAAAATGATCCCCTATTTGACAAACTCGCTACAGTTATTGCCTCTATTCTCCCGAACCCTGACAGAGATACTAGCATCGAGAGGGCAATTAAGCTCGGTGCTAAACATTTTGTGGGTACTGCTAACCCTGCTGATGTTGAGGAATAGATGAGGACTTTAGAAAGTATTTTTGATTATTATGGGCTGTTTTGAGGAAAAGAAACTAACATTTTCTATTATTGAAAAAAATAGATATTGGTACTTTTTTTTTTGGATGCCTTGTGCATAGAGAATCTAAAATACAATGTAGAGATAACTTGTTTAAGATCTGACGTATATATGTATGTGCTCGAAGAATATAACAGAGTTTCGTATGCACAAAAATGGCACCTATAGTTCATTGATATGCAGGGTGATTGTAAATATTTAGGATAGACTGCAAACTATATTTTACAAGAAAGAAGACAAAAATGATTTGCGCACAAATGTCTCGAAACCAGTTATAAGAAACATAAACTTGAAGTCTAAAAACAAATTAAGAATTTGTGGGTTTAAACCATAAACTCATATATCACAAATATTTAGTTTCTGATGAATCTGCTAATGTTTTTTCTCCAAAGGAAACAGAGAGATAGAACCAGCATAAACTGGAAGACATGAATCAACTACAATCTGGTACTGTAGTCATATTCTAAAATCTCCTAGCAGTGTAGCTTGCTTAATCCCTACCTCCTCAACAGTCCATTCATTGGCTGCTTTTATAGGAATTGGAATATTGTTTGACACCCATATATTTGCCACATCCTTTAATGTAGAAGTGGGATACAAACCAAAATTAATTTTATTAAGTAATCAAGAATTTGATTATTTACCATTTGCCCCAAATATTTAAATAAAATTTGTCCAAAAAGTTAATATAGTACAGGATCAACCTGCACCCAAACACGGGCACTTACTCGTGCCAAGCCGAGCCGAGCCGAGCGAATGGACGCTGCCGCCGACGCACTCGTGTGGGCTTATGATTGAATCCAATAAGATATAGGTTTCGCCCATTCCAAAAACTATTGGTAAGCCTTCGAGTCCAAATCCAATTCCCAAACTACCACTGTATAAAACATATCAAGGTTTCCTAACTTTCCTATGTGGGATAAGTGTGACAATGTTCCATAAATCAAATTCCTCACTAGTTTATAATTTCAAGTGAGTTACTTTGTCATCAAATATTTCATTCAATTCTAAAAGGTTTTCGACGAATTAATATATCATCTTAATCGCCTCGCGGAGTAGAACGTGAATGTGCTTGGTCATATTAAAATCGAAATATGGGTCCCACTCAAATTGGAGCTCAAAGTTGAACCAATTTACTAGTTAATAAATCATTTCCAACAAGACAATCTAAGGAGACGATTTAGACATTGTTGGATACTCCTTGAATCTAGTTCTAGAGTTCAGTGGACAGTACTGCATTTACTTGTGATGGAGTTCACATACGACATCAGCTATCATGCCTCCATCGAAATAGAACCATATGAGGCATTGTATTAGAATTAGGATAAAGTTAGTAAGATACTAGGTCCAGTGCACGCTATTGAGAATATCAGAACTAACATGAAGAACGCACAAGATAGCTCAAGAGTTGTGAACAAAAAAGAACAAAAGATCTAGAGTTTTCTATTAGAAACAATGTACTTCTATGAATGAAGAGAGTCTTACAATTGACAAGAAAGGTAAGTTTAGACTAAGGTACACTAGTCTATTTGAGATTCTGAAGCAAGGGTAAGCTTAGAATAAGGTTCGCTCGTATAGTAAAAATAAAAGATTAAACTTTTCCCTTATGTAATTTTTTTATTAAAAAAGACAGAAAAAGTAAAACAAGGTTAGATCGTGAACGATTAAGAACAGTAACATGCGATCCAATTAGTAATTCATGCATAGAAACAAATAATTAACCAATAATTGGACAAAATATTCAAGTATTTTATTTAATTCAAACAAAAAAAAAATAATTAACCAATAATTGGACAAAAGATTCAAGTATTTTATTTAATTCAAACAACAAAATGACAAATCATAAAATGTTTAAATAGTACTAAGAAACCCTAAAACCTAATGAAAGAATATATAAAATAACGCAAAACAACAAATTAAGGAAATATGAATCCTGGAAATTACGCTAGATAACCTATTTTATTAAAATATTCAACTATTTTTAATACAATCTTTTTAATATAGGTAATACTGCTATTGAGCTAATAGAAAATGATAAGTGCAAAATGTATTCACTCCTAAAACATATGCACTAAATTAACGGGTTTTAAGTGAAAATCATGGACTGTGGAAAATAATCTGAACCCCCAAATCATTCTTTTCCCTATCTGGGAACTATTTTAATGAGGTTTTAGGAAAAATACATTTTGGAATGGTGATTTTTTGGAGATTGTATGGTTAAAAAGTGTAAGAATTCGCAACATTCTTTAACATGATTTTCGGGTCAAAAACTTACTTGAAATGATGAATTCCAAGATCTTTTGAATGGTTGAATCACCTTACTATTCAAAACTTCAAATATGCAATTATCTTGCATTCCAATACTATCAATACCAATCCCAATGGAAATGGATTATTAGCCACAACATAAGTACCANATGATTTTCGGGTCAAAAACTTACTTGAAATGATGAATTCCAAGATCTTTTGAATGGTTGAATCACCTTACATTCCAAAACTCTAAAATCTGTATTTTCATGTTCTCCAATGGTAACAATCCTGATCACAATGGAAGGGGATTATTATCCACAATCTAAGTGCCAATTTTTGTGAGATTTCATACCAAAAATATTGTTTTAAGGACTTTCTAATTTTAGTGTCAATTTCCATACGAATCTACACATTTTTTCATACAATCTTTTTTTCCCTCCAAAGCATAATGAATGGAGGTTGTATAGGAGTTAATGGTGGTTTGGGAGTTGTATGTTTGAATTTCAAATTCAAACCACTCCCTCCAACCCTTTTAATGACTTGTGGGTCGGGTCATCCTACATGAGCGACCCACGACCCGTATTTTTCTAACGTCTTTCACTCGCACATGATGGACTTGATCTGAACCACAAGGGACAACGAATGTCATGCATAAGATCTTTCTCAAGATCTATCTTACAAAAATTCATACGACAAATAAATCTTGCGATCAGCGAGTAATATTAAAACTCACAATACTATAAACCTGTTAGGGATATATAGTAGCTCAACTAGAGGAACATTACATCTCGCTATACCTAAAACTCATTTTCCAACATTAATTCGAGTATTTCCGATCCCTCGAATATTTATGGAACATACTTGAACCCCATATCATATCATTGTATTCAAAACTATGTTCTATACCCTAAATGGATAAACACAATTGTCCGGCCAGTGAATACAAATGTAAATATTGGTCAAAATAGTTTTCCTTTCCTACTTGAATCAATCAACTTTAAATCGGCTGTTTTCCTAGACATGCCCAATCAAATCGAATCAATCATAGTTATTGATAACATGCTAAAGTAGCAACACCGAAATAAAATATCAAAAAAAAGTCAAAAGTCATAAGGGTATATATGAGGTTATATAAATCTCAAGGTCTTACACAATGAGGAATCAAGGATCCATTCACTCATTTACCCGTTATTTGTTGTAAAAGCACATGTGGTATGAAATACGCACTACGATGCTTTCTCCCATTCTTAGGGCGTATGTCATATCCTTTATAAATACATAATACAGTACAGATCATAGTTCAGGTATTCCTCGATACCTAACTTGAGTTCTCCTTATATTCATTCCTCCAGGCAATCTCAAATCGAGAACTCGATCGGCTGTTAAACAGGTTTAATGGATACCAAAATTCATTTCGATTACTTGTTGTAATCTCATCTTGATATTTTATCAAGACGACAAGACCACACACACAATATGATCACTTTGTCTCATCTTTGCACACCCCAAAGTATCTAAGGCGATTGTGCGTGTGAGTGAACAAATCTCAACCTGTTTGACATACTTTATATGTGCATGCAAAATATTATCTCGTAATCTCAACAATAAATTACACATGAACTCAAAATTGTTCATGCATGAGCACATAAAAATTAATCAAGAGTTTTCTGATACACTAAGTATCATATTCTACGTAAATTTACAGGATTCGATATTACCGACAAATACATCTCTAAACATCTTTAGAATATGATGATTACAGAACATCATTTACGTAGATATATTGTAAAGACACTTTATTTGTTAATGTCTCTCACAGAAACACTATCAAGTGTTTGGTTCCATCATGATATTTAAGATCATCATCACATGAGATAATTGCATAACTATCATGGATCTCATATTCACAACTAGTATCATTAGATGCCCAACTCATCTATACGAAAGATATATACTACAAAATATATTTCTTGCTACTCTATGTAGTAAGATTGTACAAGTCTAATAACTATCTATGTTTGACTAACTCTCATCCTTAGTCGATATTTTAATATAGATTTAAATCTCAAGTTATTCATTCTACAACAAATAGAATAACTAGCAGCAACACTCTTTGGGTATCATAATATCCTTTCTAAGGACAACATCGATACCTTCTAACTAGATTCATGACATGACAAATATTAGGACAAGTATACATTATAGCATACTTGTAACTCCTAATCGTACTAGATATGGTTCGTTGGATATTTCTTTGTGCATTTATGGAGTCCTTGGACATACATGAAGACTCATATGGTCAACTTTCGACATAGAAATATCAACAAAGTAGCAAATTTCACAGTTAAAAAATATTCTAGAATCTTTATAGTATATAAATCTTATGACAGAGAGAAGACTAGAATAATCTTTTTAACACGAAATATACAATTTGTTAAATCCATGTCCGTTGTCTTAAAAATTAAGGACAACCATTTCAAAATGGTCTCAATACACTTCTTCTCAACTTAGCCAATATAGTGTCATCAACAGCAAAATTAGAATTACAACCTACCATCAGATTTTTACATAAATACAGTGATTTTCATCCACATGATGAAATTTTATACGAGATTTAAACCTTGTTAAAACTCAAGTACCACTGTCAAGATAACTGCATTAGGCTACAAGTGTAACTATAAGGTTACCACAATACTATAAAAGCTTTCAACATGAAACCTACAAATCGATTCATGTAGATCTCTTCAATCAAATCTCAATTGAAAATGAAAATACAGTCTATAAGTCTATTTGGTGTAATCTACACTTAAAAACACTATCATGGTTAGCATCAGCATATAGAAGTGAATCTCACTGCTAAGAAAAAGGTTTATCAAACTCAATATACTCATATTGAATTTAATATTTCTCTAAAAATGAGCTTTATTTATCATAAACTCATTAGTCTTCCATTTAGTTTTTAAGAACTTGAATGTTCTCAATAAATATAATGTCCAATTAGAACTTCACATCCCAAATTAGATTGGAATTATGTACTCTATATATACTTCCATCACTTTTCTCAAATTTCTCCAATAGTTTTCTAAACCAATCATCATTGAAATTGAATAGCTCTTAGATCCCAATCGGAACCAAGATTCACAGAAATTGGATAGTTCTTTGGTAGCTTCAACTCGGATAGATAGCTCCCACTCGGAATCAGATTACTCCCACTTGAATCAAGAGTTTAAATCAACTCTTATGTATCCAAAAACTGATTCATCAATATACATTATATCAATTTCAATAATATTCTCCAAAATTTTCTCTCTTACTAAGAAACAAATGTCAAATGTCACATCTTGTGACCCAATATCCATTAAAAATCTCACTTAAGTATCTTTTTGGACTGCTATGTATATCTCAGATATTCATCTTATTCTTAATAGATTCATTTTCCCAAACTCATTATCAAGAACTTACATAATCGATTATGAGTCTAAGACTATCCATAGTTGATTGTCTTCATGTCCAAAATTTATA
>CAIGRB010086860.1:45480-63397 GCA_903798255.1 Fraxinus quadrangulata | reverse complement strand
ATAAATTCTAATGAATTTCGTGAACTATGTATACTTCTAGTTTGCAATCCTTCCAAATATTTTAAAATCCTCATAAATTCATGAGTTATTAAGGGTACCTAAATAAAAAAAAAAGATTTAATTGAAATTCATAAAAAAAATCCTGTTGGAGATATCTAGATTTTAATAAAATTCATTAATTGGGGATATCTACTTTAGAAAAACTTTTAAAACCTATTAAAATCTCAGTTGATAACACTCATGTTAACAATATTATCTATTATAAATAAGCTTTTAGTAAGTATCCTATCAATTTGTTCACTTTTTTCTTCACATATACTCCTATTCCGCCTTCAATCTTATAAAATTCACTTTTTTTTCAAATTTATCTTCAAATACATTGCTCATGAGATTCATAACGTATATCAATTTTTTAACATATATTTTATCAATTTTTATCAAAATTTACTAAAATTTAGACACTGTTTGGCCCCCATTATTTGAAATTATAATGGTTGGAATAATATTTTTTCTGAAAAATTTGTGATTAAAAAGAAGGAAGAGTCTCAAAATTACGTGTAATATTATTTTATAAAAAAATGCGTGATTGATAAAAAGAGATAGAAAAATAAATTATAATTCTAATAGAAGCCGACTTAATTTTAGCCCTTGTTTGACACCCATTTTGGGGAAGAATTTGATTTGGAATAGTGATTGAAGTAAGAATGTGTGGTAAAAAAGTAAGAAGAATTTTTTAATTTATGTGTAATATTATTCTATTAATAGAATGTGTGGTTGAAATGAATAATAAGAAAGAGAATGCGAAAAAAATGGATGTCAAACAAAGGCTTATGGAGACCAAACAAGACTACCTATTTAAATATATAAATGATCAAAATCTATTTTCAGTTATACATACTCACCACATTAGTCCCTATTTGGGGAAAATTTTAATTTAAAATCAAAGTGAATAGTTAATTTCAATTATATATTTCATAAAATTCATAATTTTTCAATCATATATTTTATTCGCTTTTATTAAAAACTACTAAAATTCTATTTTTAGTCCTTATTTGACCCACGTTAAAATTCTCATTCACATTTTTATACTTATTTTCAACTATACACTCTTCAATAAAATAATATTTTTCATCGGATCAATAAATTTTCTTTTTTTTTTTAAATCACACATTCTCTATCAATCTACTATTTCAAATACATTTTTTTTAAAATAACGTGGCTCTAACACATGCTAATTTGTAAACCTTCTATTTTTAGGGATTATTCTTGGTGTACATATATGGTTCCATAATGGTGTTCATAATGAACACATGATGCCACCATTGAAGGGGTGTTGGTGGGTCCACGCTCCCTTCAATAAGAGAACATCATGTGTCCATTATGATACCCCTATGTACACCAAACACAACCCTATTTTTAGTCTCTATTTTCACCTTTTTTTGCTTTTAGGAAGTACGCATTTACATAAATTTAAATAAATCGGTAACCCGAACCCCACTCTCTCTCTTCTTGTCCAGCAAAAAACTTGAATCCGCCATGGCGTTTCCCTACATGGAAGCCGTAGTCGGTACGTTCTACTTTCTCCATTACGTGTATATATTAAGCGTGTAAAAATATTATCGTTTGCCCTTTTTTTCCCTTTGTTGAAACTTAACTCGTTAGTGGCTACTGGAATTCTTGTTATTCTGTAATTGATATTAATGGTTTAATGATTATTTATTGTCCTGAATATTTGTTAAGGATTTTATTACTCTTGAATGGGCATATCGTATATGTTTTGAAGTGGGTTTTACGGTTTTGAGTATATTGTTTATGAACCGAGTGATAGCTCTTATGATTCTATATTTTTTGTATTTTTAATGAAAATAGAGTATTTCTGATCCAAAATTTGTAGCAGGGGTACTGTTCTTGAATCTGTTCCAGCAAAGATGTTTGTGATATATGAAAATGAACAGGTGTTGATCATCAATAGCGTCAATCTTGGTTGACCCAAGAAGTTGTTTGTTCCTAAAAATTATACCGAACCCTTCAAAATGTGTTAATTTGATTTTGTGGCTTCAGCCTTCAAGTTAGATTACAGAGCTTCAAATTTGCTAATAGAACATTTTGATTCTATCAGTGACCTGTCAGGAAAAAGAAATGTGAAGAAATCCAATTTTCTCCATTCATTTATTTGAGGTTTTCCTTTCTAGCCCCCTTCCCTCTTTTTTAGGGCCTTTGGAGTTGAGTACAGGTTGAATTTTACAAAAAGTAGCTACGCTTTGGCCTTTTTCTGAATTGTAAAAATTTCCTGCACGGTATACAATATGTGGCATGCAAAATTGCACTTTTCATTTTATAAATATCAACACTTTTTCAGCATTTATTTCCGAAAATTCTCAACATCGTGTTATTTCTGCAAACTATGCGATGATCAATTGAATGTTCAATTTTATTATTGATTCAATGTTTACTTTTACAATTCCTCTCTTCTGTTGCATTTTAATTTAAATTTGCCTGTTTACCACATTATATTTGTTGTCTGACTGCTTGTTTCGGACCTTTTTTCTCGGTTGGGGAATATACATTGTTATAATTATATTGCTAATTTTCTGTTCTGTATTTGCTTTTCACTTCTTTTTCCTATACTAATTTGGCTTTGGAACATTTCAGGCTTTATGATATTTGTGTATATTTTTGAGACTGACCTTGATTTGCGGCAACATTGTGCTATAAAGTTACCAACTCTTCCAAAACCTTTGATGGGAGTAATTAGCCAGGAGAAGTTTGAAAAATCTCGTGCTTATAGTCTTGATAAAAGGTTGATTATTATTGCTTTCTGTTCTAGTCGTTATTCATTTATGGTCTGGTTTTTCCTGCACGAGTTTTCCCACTAACCACAAGTCACTTTATTATTGGTTTTTATTTCTGAACTTCAGCCATTTCCATTTTGTTCACGAGCTTGTAATCTTACTTATGGACTCAGAAATTCTTTACTTCGGGATACTGCCCTGGTTTTGGAAGGTAACTGCTTCTGTGTTTTCTTGGTGCTCCTCTCTTTAAGGACTCTCGGTTGACTTCTCCTTCTCTTTTATGACTGCAGAGGTCAAGAGAGTTTTTGGTGCATTTTGGTCTCAATGCAGAAAATGAGATATTCCACACACTTGGATTTTTAGCGGGCGTTATGGTTTGGTAGGTGCATATACATTTCTTCTTATTTGCTTAGAAGGATATTAATTTTTCTCATAGGTTGGTCATAGATACTGGATCAGATGGTCTGTCTTTACATCTTGTGAATTTTCTTTGCCTTGAGAGCTATGAATCAACTTCAAAACAGTATTACGTTATTGCCTGATAAATCTTGATGTCATCATTTTTTATTTTTTACGAGTTTTGATCATTATGTTGCATACTTCAATTTTTTGGATAATTTTTTAGTGCTTTAGTTATAGAGGGCTCAGAAGCATTTCAGAGGCTGGATGTTTTCACGAGCACTCATTAGGTTAAAAAATGAGTTCACTAGAACTTCTTCTTGTCCTATAGAGATGCAATATAAGCTTTAAATCACATATTGTTCTTCTTTATTTGAAATTAAATTATGATCTCTATTTCACAGTCAAATTTGCTTTAATCTAACATTTTCTTTGATGATACAGATATAAGTTTTATTTTTTTTGACCTTAACAGAGTGGAGATTCAACGAACAATTCACGAATATGAGTGACGAATTAAAAAAATCTATATAATTCAGAAAAACAGAAAGGTCCCTGTGGGGGGAGGGGGGTAGATTCATGAGGTTTTTTTTTGGCTAGGAGAGCAAGATTCACACTTCTTTCCCCCATGAGAGAATGGTTGAATGGATTGATTTGGAGTTCTATGCATTCACATGTTCAAGGTAATGAACCAGAACTTAAGATCAAATAAGATCCCCACTTGTTTTTCCCCATGAGAAGCAGTTGAATGGAATGATTTGCAGTTCAATGCATTCACATGTCCAAAGCTAGAGAAAGCAGGTTTACATAATGAACCAGAACTTAAAGATCAAATAAGTTAAAAGAGTACATGAATTCAATCAAATCAAACAAGTCGTAGATCACTTGCACAGTAACTCTGTGTGCTTTTTGTTCTCCACTTTGTTAATCATGGCCAGTAGCTTAAAATTAGTTGCAAGTAACTCAATGTTCTTTGCTGGATGTGCAGTTATAACATCGTGATATCTAGGAGACTAGGAGCACAAGCATTTGGCACAATTTAATGGATTGAAGTAGCTGTATATGACCATCTGTGTAACTATTTGGTATTGACTGTTGTTTTAAATCTTTACACAGATAACTGATCTGCCATTTTCTTTGTACTCAACCTTTGTAATCGAGGCTCGCCATGGTTTCAACAAGGTATTTACTTTGACTTTTTGGCCATTTTTAATATATCATTCCCCTCCACTATAACGGACCGGAATGCCTGATGAGACTTTCTTTGTTTTTCATTCTAACTTTTCCGGCATGTTGTTTCTTTTTGTCCTATCTCCCTCTCATTTCTTTAAAACTTGATTTTTTTCTTTTTACAGCAAACAATATGGTTATTCTTTAGGGACATGATAAAAGGGATTGTCTTATCTGTAGTGATTGGTCCACCTATTGTAGCTGCCATCATTGTAATAGTACAGGTATATTTTCTCTCTAATAAATCTTCTAATGGTAACAATTACCTATGGATCAGCATAATTTTTTTTTCTACATCTTTAATTACGATTCATATTTTGATTTCTTTCTCATTGCTGTTCTCAACATTTACAAACTGTGAACACTTCAGAATTATTGACAGAAAGAAAGAGATTAATCAGTTAAGTGAATGATGCATTTTGGTTGCAGAAAGGAGGTCCATACTTGGCCATTTATCTGTGGGCTTTTATGTTTGTTCTGTCTCTTGTCTTGATGACTCTTTATCCAATTTTGATTGCTCCACTTTTCAACAAATTCACGTCGGTAAGTTGTCTAATTATTTTTAACTTGGAAAACTAGGCATTCTATTTTAACTAACCAAAAAGTGGAAAAGTTGTGTAGTATTTGATGGTTGACTTTATCACACCTTTTTAGATTCTCTTATTCTTTAATTTTTTGGCCAACAAATAGCTTCCAGATGGAGAGCTTAGGGTCAAAATTGAGAATCTTGCTTCATCCCTCAAATTTCCCCTGAAGAAACTGTTCGTTATTGATGGATCCACAAGGTCAAGCCATAGGAATGTAAGGTTTTTTTTTTTTTTTTAAATTGTAGTTGTTTGCCAGCTCTCTTTTAATGGGTTCATTTTATATGAATTTTTATAGAAATGTAAAGTAGATCATTTTTTTTCTTATTTATTTATATCTTGGATTGTTTGCAGTGCAATATATATGGTCTTTGTGACAATGAGAATCTGTACTTAGGCCAAAATGCTATTAACAATTTAACAGGATAATATTTGATTTGATTCCAAACTTAAAATTATGGTGGAATGAGTGGCGATTTTTTCTTTTTATTCTGTTATCAATCCTCTGTTTTTTTCCCCTTTAGAACACCAGGTTTCATACTTATTTCTGGACAATAATGAATGAAGCCTTATTCCCAATAAATGTAGGCTGGTTTTTGTTGTTCTGAGGAGCAAACTTGTAGGCTTATGTTCATGAAATTATAGGATCATTTAGAGTGGTTGAAGCATACAGAATGAGCAAAGAAAGTTAAATATTGTTGGATTTCTTCAAGCGTCTTGGATTTTTGTTCTATACGTAGGATTATTGTCTTACTTAACACTTCCTCTGTACTATGAAGAATTATTGTTTAAGTGAGGTGTTAATTTTACAGGAACCGCGACCTTCCATAGTCTAAACTGAAGGATTATCCTTTACCAGTGTGGTACAGGATTTGAAGAGAAATGACCAAATAGCTTTGTCTAAATTGGGCACCTATTACACATATAAGTTGATAGAGGAAGCTCAACAAGGAATTTTATGATTAAAATTACAATTATAATGAGTTGCACACTTGCAGTAATAATATCTAGAAATTTCATCTTAGCTGATCAGAGCAACTATAAAAGCACAAAAGCTTAAATATATTGAACTTAAGTCATACACAGCTCCAATCAGCAATTAATGGTCAAATACTGTAAAGAATGTTCAGTAAAGGATTGAGAAGGAGTTTCCAGACTCAAGTGAGGTAAGATAAGGTCATGAGGGGCTGGTACTTTTAAAGCTGAATGATTTTCCTGAACAGACTCTTTGGTGAAGAAGAATGGAGGAAGATTGGCAGTCATGTGAAAAAGGCTGGAGAAAGATTTTGTGTGAGAGACCTGACAAGCAGCTGATATGCAACAAGTACTCAACAGAAAGACTAAGCAATCTGGACCAGATTCTGTTGCTGAAACTTGGAGGAGGACAAATGGGACAAGGATGGAGATGTAGAGAGAATGCACGGATACAAGAGTAAAGAAAATGAAGAAGAATGGCTTAGTTTTAGGTCTGTTTAATGCTGCAACATATTACCCTGTGGCACTTGTTTTCAGACATTGCTATTGGCACCAAACTTTAGTGGAGGCCAGATTATTTTTTTGCTGTTGTTTTATATGGTCTGCGTGTACATACAGCAATTTACTTCTAGATCCATGGCATTGCACCTTACATTATATCTTCAAGCATGCAAGATATATGAAGAGTAAAGTAAAAGAAAAGATGTTACATTTTTATAAAAGTTGATAGTCTTTCTAAATTAGAATGAGTTGCTCACCCATTTTATGGAATTAGCTATCCCCTCCTGTACAATCCAACAAAAACACCACCAGCACCTCTCTGGTTCCATATCTTGCACGGTTGTTGAGGAATCTGATGACTTGTTTTGAAGTCATTGATCCTGAAGTTGAGTGTTTCTAACATTGTGAGCCATAAAAATAGAAGGCACAATTCAGTGTTGCCCTTGCTAGTGTTCGGTATTAGTAAGAACTGTCTGCAATCAATTTTGACCATGAGCTATTAGTTGCAGTAAGGACTTGGCCTAAAACTAAAAATTATTCTTTATCATGGGTGTTTTACTTTTGGTATAGAAAAATTGTATTCAATCCAACAAAGAGGTCTTCAACATGCGATAGAATGACCTGAAATGAAGAGTCAAAATCTAGTATGCTACTGCTGAGTACACACCGAGTTTGATTCTAGCAGTCAAGGGCAAGTATTTGCCACTTCCACATGATGACCTGAAAGTAGATTTGAGGTCTACTATGCATATGTTATGATTCTAAACTGGTGTATGTCATCCCTGTGTAATAAAATGTATTGGGATCACTAGTAACAGCACTTCAATCGCCTGTCTAGAAGGAGCACGGGTATTACTTGATTTCACATGATATGTTTTTGCTGTCACCTATTGAGATATATGTTGAAGAAAGAATCTAATGGAACTGGAACTGGAACTGATATATTGCGCTATCACAATTGACTGAACTCATCTTAACAATTGTGACGATATCCATATTTCTTGGCTTATTTAAGAGGAGAGAAGGTTTTTCTGGGTTTTCACTGTCAATTCGTTATGTTTTAATATCCATTTCCTCTTAACTTTGCCCTTTTTGAATGTTCCCTATTTGGCTTCCCTCATCCACCTGTTACATATGACTTACGATTCTGCATTTCTATAGGCGTACATGTACGGATTTTTCAAGAACAAGCGCATTGTCCTTTACGACACATTGATTCAGCAGGTATGGAAGCACTATCATACTGTACTTGGAAATTATGATTTTCTCTTCCTTTTATTATGCTTCTGAGTAAATTGGTGGTGATAATTCTTGTTTAGAAATAGCTTTAGGTATATCCTTTTATAATGTGTTAGATAGCTTTTTGTAATCATGTGAACAAGTTACAGTTACTTTTGTGTGTGACATATGATGGCTGAAGAAAAATAGGTCCTTGTGTGATTAGTATGTTTGCTTGTATTGAAACATATCATTGGTGACATAATCATAGACTTGTGCCAAAATAATATACTATTTATTGTACAGAACCCCTGCATAAATGATGCTTACATGACTTTTGTATTCCGAGAATCTAGTTTTGGTGACGATAATAGCAAAGACGTTTTCCAAGGTATGCACACGGAGAACATATACAAGGCTGATGTGTTTTAAGCATGAACTTTGTTGTTCTCAATGGTCCAAGTCAAATGCTGCTTCCATGAATCATATATTAAGAGTGCTGACTATATATCATATGATACTCACCACTAGTAATATTAATAAAAGAAAAACTTTGACAGATTTTCATGAGCCTCGAGGCTTGTGCTGTTATCTATGATTTCTAGATTGGACGCTGTAGGAGAGCAAGTAACGAAGTTTGACGATTCAACCCAATGATACTCCACATTTGAATTGTTTGACATTCATAATACGACATATGATACTTATTCATAGCTCCTGTAATCTTTATAGACTTGATCAGGGTTTTGTTTGTTGTAGTAGGGCTTCCCTTTTAATCTCATGATTTTCTTTTTTCCTGATTTTTTTTTCCAAAACTCCTCTGTTGCATCTCGCCTATTGACTGATGTTATGCAGTGCAAAAATGATGAGGAAGTTGTTGCTGTAATAGCACATGAACTGGGTCACTGGAAGCTTAAGGCATACTATGTACTCCTTCATTGTGATTCAGGTATGTTAGTCAATTTCTAGCAGGCCGATTGTAAATACTTATTTGGGTAGATATAATTGTGAACCAAATGTCGTTGCTGTTCCCGTTGTGCCCTAAAAATTATTGCATTTTTCATGTATAAATTGAATAATTATGGTCTGCCTAATTATTTTCTGGAAGGTGTGCGAGAACGTACATGATTGTCTACTTGTCTTGTTGGAAATCTTTATAGGTCGTTAATAGTTACTCTTGTCATGCAAAGTTCTGTTGCTAGATTTGTCTGTTTGAACTTTTTTTTGCTGTTATATAGAATGGTACATCCTACACTTGAATGACATTTTTCAATTGTTTTGTCATCTGTTAATCTTAACTTTGTTTATCATATCAGTAAATCTCATCCTGTAAGTTCATTGATAATGGTGGGAAGAAGCGCTAATAATTATCCAGACGAGTTAAAATGTTTTTCATGTTCCTGGAACAATCTCTGACCTTTTTGAACTTTAGTTTCCCTCGAAACATAACTTCATGGTGGCAATTCTTGTTAAAGCTCTTATCTAATTTCTGTAAATTGGACTACTTAGTGATCTGGTGTGAAGTTTATGATTCTAAAGGCTCGTTACCATGGTTGAATTTTTAATGCAATCATTTTTTGTTAAATTTGGTGGCACTATAAAGAAATAAAACAAGAAAAATACCATAATTAAATGTACTAGGGACTTTTATTGATTAATGCTCAAGCTCACTACCTGTCTCGTTTATGCTTGCCCATTTCAAGTCTACCTGGCTTTTGAAAATATGAACTTAGATTCTTGTGCTATTTATGGAAGAATTTCTTACAAGTTGTGTATGGCATGTGAATTGGATATTTTCTAGCTTTATTGTTTCTTGATTTGTGCTATACTTCATCATATCCAGTCTTTCTCATGTTCCATTTGAGCCCTCCAGGCTGGGTGTGCTGGAAAGAGTACTTGGTTGTGAGCAACGGTGTTGGAATAGTAATTAAAGTTTCTGGAATAGCCATGTATTATTATGCTTGATAAATTGGAATGAAGCTATTCTTTAGGAATGTTGCTGATATTTATACTTTCAATTCTCACCGAGTTCTTATCCAAATGCAGATCCTCACGTTTTTTCAGTTTGGAGGTTACACGCTTGTAAGGAACTCAAAAGATCTCTTTCAGAGTTTTGGGTTTGATACACAACCTGTTATAATTGGACTTATCCTATTTCAGGTATTAATACACTATAATGGTTAAACTTGTGGCTTGTTCTAAAGAAATTTAAGTTGAACCCATATGGGTAGTCTCTCGCAGCTTCCTATTATGCCTCTACTATTTTTCTCATATGCCCTACTAGGAGCTAGATTTAGTGCATGCTTGGGAAACATTATAAGCTCCTTATAATTTAATGGCCAAAGTTAGACATTAATTCTAATTACACATTTTGTAGACCCACCATTACTATCCATTTATCCTCCATCATTTCTATCACATTATGATTCAACAAATTTGCCTGCATTTGGCTAAAATGATTAGTAACTTATAAGGATGAATAGTAGTAGGTCTCATAAATGTGTGAATAATAAATAGGTAGTAGTTACGAATGTGTGGTTAAAATTAATATTTCATTGGAAATTATAAGTTACTAATAAGTGCCCGTTTGATTCCCATTAATTTAAAAAAAAATGATTTTTGAATAGTAGTTTTACCCCATGTGTGGTTAAAAAGTAGGGAAAGTTTTGGGAGAACGTGTAGAATATTTTATTGTGTGAATGTGTGGTTGAAAATGATCATGCAGCAAACCATAAAATAAATTAATGGGAATCAGACAAAGTTTACTCAAACATAGTCTCTGTTTGGATCTTCTTTTTAGTTGCCAAGAAGTTACTTTTCAAAGTCAAACATTAACTTTAACAACACATTTCATATGACCCACGATTACTACCCACTTGTTGATCACTTATTTCTACCAACCTATAATTTTAGCCACTAAATCAAACCAAACAAAGGCATAGGCTTTATCCGAACAAGCACAGTTTTAGGCAGCTCGTCATTTTCTAATAAGCAAGAATTGGCAAGTCCAGTGAAACACCTGTGGCATGTGTGTGTACATTTGAATGTATCTTCACTGCTGGTGTTATGAAATCTCGTCTTCACGACGGGGGTTTCTGGTGAAAGCTGCTAGCATTAGTCGATCCTTTCACATGATGCTTTATTGTGGAATTATTACTGTTTTATAGCTATTATTAATTATGATTAGTATTGGTAGTAATAGCTGTTTTAGAACCTTCATGTTTTTATGGAGCGAGGAAAGCAATAGTTTTCATGACTATATGTTAATCCTGTTTGATGTCGGTTGCAGCACACTGTGATACCTCTCCAACATCTCGTGAACTCTGTTCTTAATCTTGTAAGCCGAGCATTTGAGTTCCAGGTAACCTTCTGACGAATACCGTAGTTTTTAATTTTTATTTTCTTGTACCTGACCATTTTCGAACTCTCACCAATAAATTTTGGCTTTTTGTTTCTCGAAGGCTGATGCTTTTGCCAAGAAGCTTGGATATGGGTCAGCACTTCGTGCTGGTCTTGTAAAATTGCAGGTGATTTGTCTTTTGCTTCCTAACACGTGTTCAGAAATATCGGATTTTCTGTTTGTTTAGTTTTTTTGCTATACAAAATGGTAATGGAATCTCCATATATATCGTCATCTAAATTCAATTATAATTGTTTGAGTTCACTTCTTAGAATGAAAACGTAAAAGCTGACTGTTGTCCAATCCACCTTATCTCATTTTTGAGCGGTTTAGAAATAAATTACTTATGTTGGCGTTGAGATGAACGATACTTAAAAGTAACTGACTTTTTTTAACTTAAAAATGAGAAAAATGTAAATCGTCCAAAAATGGGACATAAAAAGTTGAACTTTTACTCTTTTAAGCTTAGCAATGCTCGTCGTATCCAAATTGCTATGGTTACCAACTCTTTTAGTTGTTTGGCAGGAAGAGAATCTTTCAGCCATGAACACCGACCCCAGGAATTCTGCAAATCACTATTCTCATCCTCCTCTGGTCGAAAGATTAGCTGCAATTGATGAACCCGATAAAAAAGCAGATTGATCGGGAACTATGGGCATGCTGAAACTGAGTATGATCTACTCATTTTACACTTCAAACTGGACCCACTGTAATCACCAGAATCGATATTATGTGTAGCTCTCTTTTTGATGCCATGATCTGCTAACAATTTTCTGTTTAGTTGTATATAAAAAAAAAAAAAAAAATTCCTAGATTAAAGGGTAAAGAAAATAGCACAGTGAAACTAGACTAATTTCATTAGTTAATTCTTGAACGAGGGTTATGTTTTTCAGGGAAAAGAAGTGGCTATGAGAAGAAGTCCATTATATTTCTTAATTTAGAGGACAATTCTATTGGGAGACGACTGTGCGATTCTAACGGTTAACGGGTGATGAGTCAAAGAAAGGGTTTGGTAAAATGAGAAATGCTATGAGTACATAATTTTTATGCATAAGGATTCACATAACACTCAAAATGTGGGCTCCATCCTATGTGAGTGGAAAAATGCTAGATGTACATACTTTTTGTACATAAAATGTTACATAACACTCACATGTGATGGGTCCCACAGTGTGAGTGGGGTCCACCCCATGTGAGTATTATGTAACCCTCTATGTACAAAAATTATGTATCTCTAGCAAGACTTATGTGAGTGTTATGTGAATCATTATGAATAAAAATTATGTACTACTAGACTTATCCTGATAAAATATATATAGGAAAATCTTTTCAAAATACTAAAACTCTATGTTCACAATATATTTTTTTAATTATTTTTTATGTAAATATATGACAGTTTTATAAATTTCATTCTTATTTTCAACCTTTGATTAATTAGTACATATTATCCAAAAATTCTGTTAATTTGCTTTGAAATAAGGGAAAAATACGTTAGTTGTACTACTTGTATATAATAATTTATAGATTTATTTATCAATAAACGATGACGTGAGATTTGATTTGGTCAAAAACTTATTAACCAAATAGAAAAGAGAACTCCCTTTATTTCTTACTTTTTATCTATATGTAAAAGATTATGTAAATGATGTTATACAATAAGTATTTTTCAAAATGTTTAATCGCACTTTTTGTTTCTATTTTTTTGCTTACATAAAAATACGATAAATAAATAAGTCTTTTTACTCTCTTAATAAATATTTTTTATTGAAGTTCGTCATTATCGATAAGATGTTCTAATTATAAAAATGTTTAAAATAAGAATGTTGTAGAAAAAATATCGACATAACTAAGATAATAAATAAAGATTAGAGATTTTGTTAATAAATTATTACCATACATTCTTTTAAAAAAAAATATATAACTTTAAATAATCATTATTATCTTAGACAAATGCTAAGTAGGACATTGTTTGGTTCCGATTTTTCCCCCAACCAAACAAGCCTCTATAGATCGGCATCTTGTAACGGTCCAATTCTGCCGACTATTGGTAGATTGGAAAAATCTTACCCACAATTCCAATCCCCAATCATATTCGAACACGTACCCATGTCCAGCGGACAATTTTCCACTAACCTTCTCGCCTTCTTCAACTAGCCCTACATACATTTTCCACGAAATTCACGAAACTTCTCATAATCTTTTACGACTTCTCTTGTTCTACCAGGTACGAACAACAGTTCTCTCTCTCCCTCGCGCGCGCTATACACACATACACGTGTATATCTGTCTGCTCGATTGTTTGTTCAATTATAATTAGGATTACGAATTAGATATACGATTTACTTTTGATATTAGTTCAATTGTGACATTTTTGGAAATTTTTGGGCGTTGACTGATTGAATCGGCGACGATCTGACCATTACCGTCAGTATTTTAGGTGGCTCTTGTTTTAATTTTCGGATTGAACTGTAATAATTAGGATTAGGATTTTGAGATGTATATTTTTTCATCTTAGAGTTCAACTGTGAAACTTGGGGAAATTTTGGGCGTTGACTGTTTGAATCGGTGGAGATCTGACAATTTCGGCGAGTATTTTAGAAAGCTGTCGGTTCAACTGTGAAACTTGGGGAAATTTAGGTATATTTAGAAAGCTGTAAACTTGAATGAGAATTAATGGAATTATTTTCGTTTCTAGATCTAATTAAGTTATAAATTATTTTTATATTTTTTGCCAAAAATTATTTTTATGAGAACTGTCGGGTTTTTTTTTTTAGACGTGTAATAAGGTACTGACAATTTTTAGCTGAGAATTATTAAAATTGGATTTGATTGAAATGTGTAGAGTTAGGTAGTTGATCTGTGATGAGGGGTGTATTTTTGTGTTTATTTCTCAAATTTATAAAATAAAACAAAGAGGATGAGAAGGAAAAACAATTCCTAAGCGATTACTCTCTCTACAGTGAAAGCTTTAAATTCAATGTACTTCTTAACGCTTTGGGAATAAAGCAAATATATAATGAAAAACCTATATAAAAAATTTAACAACTTTCTCTCTTGATATTCGGTGTTTGCTGAATCTTGGTATTGTAGTATTATGCTTGTATAATTTTTTGTAACCGACTACTCTGACCTACAATACAAATAGAATTTAAAAGGTCTAATTATTTTTTTATATTAGATTTGGTGAGAGTACCCATCGTCTCCTTGAAAATTGTTCTCATATTATTTTGTGGTACTCAAGTTACTGCAGCCTCGCAGCCACAAAATTTTGGACATGGGTTTTTGGATGTTCTGAAATACTTCTTTAGGTGGGCTACACATTCCATTGTGCCGATGTGAGGTGCAGGCCTCCCGGAGGACATATTCCCAAAGAGGAGTCCTCTCGGTAAGCACACCTCGAGAATGAGTAGCCCCATTTCTTCCTTACCAACCCCAGGAAATCCCAGAGAGGATGGTACTGACCTGACTCAAAATGTATAAATGAAGTTCATGTTGGATTCCCCTTTCCTCCTGGATTCACTGGGCGATTGGAAGACAATGTTTTTTTTCATGAGAGCTTCTACTTCATCAAAGGTGTAATTTTTCACATTTTATGCACACTATACCATTTGCAAGACGTGACTGAGCCGTGTTTCCCTGAAAACTACTTCATTTGTAAGCTTACATAACATTATTGCAATAAGGATTGAGGAATATATGTTTGCATTAGTCGTTGATTCTAGTACTTGAAGTTGAAATATTTTCTTTGAGTGGTATGTCATGACCCTTTACCGCCAATTATCCTTTAAATAGACTGCTATATACATCCATTCAACAATGGGATTTCTCTTTCCTGTTTTATTCTGCTACACCCCCCAGTATATAGGTATTTTTTATTTTTATCTTATGTATTTCCTATCGCTGTTATTGCTGCAGTTTGTATAGTTAAATGAGTCGTCCACAGGATCCCCAGAGACCTTTGTTCCCATTTGGAAATCCCTTCCGAAGGATTTTACCTAAGGGCTCAAACATGTCCCCAAAGCTTCTTGATCTGCTGAACACTTTTGAGGAGACACTTGCCGAGAGGGTTAAAAAGCTTAAGCCAGCAGACAGCGAAGATTTCCTCCACTTATCATGGATGACATCTGCAATGGAATCACTTTGTGCAATTCATACTGACATAAAAACTCTTATAACTGCGCTTGAATTCCCTGTGTGTGATTGGGACGATAAATGGATTGACGTGTACTTGGACAATAGTGTGAAGCTGCTGGATATCTGCATTGCTTTCAGCTCGGAGATCTCTCGGCTCAACCAAAGCCACCTTTTTCTTCAATGTGTCTTGCATAACTTGGACGGTGCCTCAAAACAGTTTACGCAAGCGCGCTCATCACTTGATGGATGGAGGCAGCATATTAGTTCAAAGAACCCAAGACTCGATAACTGTTTTGCCATCATGGATAGTCTTGCTGAAACTATAGACCTACCTAAAATAAAGAACTCGCCAAAGGGAAAGGTATTGATGCGAGCTATGTACGGTGTTAAGGTGGTAACTCTTTTTATATGCAGCATATTTGCTGCTACATTCTCAGGTTCTAAGAAGAAATTGATTGACCTACATGTTCCAGAGACTCTCTCATGGGCAGATGCTTTTACTGATCTACGGGCTTTCGTAAATAATGAGATAAGGAACATATTTTCCAGCGGAAGGGTCACAGTGTTGAAAGAGCTTGAAGCTGTTGATACTAACGTCAAGAAGTTGTACCCGATTGTACAAAATGGCCCCGGCGAAACTGAAGTGTTGCAATACTCATCTGATTTAAGATTAGGAACGGAGAGATTTTCACAAGGATTAGATCTGCTCGCAAAGGAAGTGGATAGTTTCTTCCAAATTATTCTGACTGGTCGTGATGCATTGCTTTGTAACCTTAGAGTTGGCGGTAATGTCACCAACTCGGTGCAACCTAATGACAGCGTAGGAGGTGAGGCTGTGAGGTAAACGGTATGTAAAGTCTTTCCTGTATACATGTAGGTTTATTAGCTATTAGGTCTTATGTTGTTAGTTTAATTATATACTAAATGTAGTATTTGTGGTTTGTGAGTGCTTATTACCAAGTTGTAATATGTTTGAACACTTGTGCAATGTTAATTATATAAGTTTGTATTGTCTGCAAGTGCAATGTTAATGATATAAGTTTGTATTGTCTGCAAGAATAGTGTTCAAGTATCGAGATTTACATTTGCCGTCGTCCATGTTTCACCCGATTTGCTTTGGAGATTCGGGTTGTTTCGAACTTGCTTCTCCGGGTCTGCGGCCCCGTGCATTTTTCCTTTGGAAAATTGACTAAAAATTAATTGCTCGATAGCATATTGCTTCAACTGGGCAACCGCTTTAAGTACGTAATGATCCATGTCGCCATTTGTATGATATAGATTCTTGTGAATTTTAAAGCTTGTTCGACACATGATTTCAATGATTTTAGAAAATTCGTGCCAAACAGGCCTACAATATTAAATTGCAATAGTTGACTGGAAAATGAGGTGGAATTGAACTATTGAAGGCAGGCAACTTTGACTGATTTACTGGAATAATTAGTGGTCAAGTTATGTATCTAGAAAAGAAAAATATTGACAACAAAATCATCGGAAAAAATCAAACAAGAAATGGGCAATCTACCTTGAAGAATTCAATCATTCATTAGCAATTGAAAATCAATTTGAAAATATAAAACGTTAGTTTGGTTGAATTTTTATGACAAATTGGATCTTTATGAAAGTATATTTTTGATGTGTAGTTAATTTTCACCACATTGGGTCACGCGGCTATGCCTTGGAAAAATCATTTTCCTTCACGGGTAATCTCAAGTTACCAGCTCAAAAGCTCACACATGAGCTCAACTTTCTATCTCCAGAACATACAGCAAATAACTTTTCTTCATCACATTCTACAAGCTGTTAAAGGTCACCAAAAGAAAAAACGAAAAGAACAAGAAGGAAGGTCATTTCACCCCCGAATTAAAAAAAAAAAAAAACAGAAGAAGAAACGAGATATGTTGAAAAGCTCTCCTTTTTCTTTCACATAAACCGACACCCACACAAAACTCTGAAAAACTGAATCTTTGAACTTGGTTCTTGAAAAAATTTCGCTTTTTTTTTTTTTGGGTATGTCTGTGGAATCAAGCTCTGGTTCAGGTGATCGTGGTGGACATAATATTAAAGGAGTTCCCACTCATGGTGGAAAATATATGCAGTACAATGTGAATGGGAACCTCTTTGAAGTTTCAAGAAAGTATGTTCCCATCAGGCCTGTGGGCCGTGGGGCTTGTGGCATCGTCTGGTAAGAATTAAGAAAAATCTTTTATCATTCCTTCAGTTCAATCTTGGATTTATTGGGAAATCTTCAAGTTTTTTGGATGCTTTGTTAATGAGTTAATTAGACTGCTAATATTTTATTCAAACGTTTTGAAATTGGATGTCATAATTCTGCAATTTTCTATGATTACTTCTATAATTGTATGATTATGTAATAACTATAGATTATTCGTATTGATAGATGTCCTTCCCCTAAGACATCTCTCTTTGTAGTTTTTATTTAGATTTTTAAAAAAAATGTAACAAATTTTATATCCTTTCAATGTTTCTGCTTTCATCTGTAGTTTATAGTTTAACATTGTGTCAAAAAGACTTTGGTTCGACTTTGAGTTGAAATCATCATTGCTTTCGTGCTTGGATGGGTGGCCATGTGACACTCATCAGGCCAAATTTTGGTTAATGGAGCATCCCGAATGTCCGATCCAAGTGTGTATAAGCTATAACCGCATTCGATTTTACCAAGGTGG
>CAIGRB010086860.1:15069-44346 GCA_903798255.1 Fraxinus quadrangulata | reverse complement strand
GACCCTCCATTTTGTGGGAGGGGTGAAATCCCTTTGTCCCCTAAAAAAAACTCTTATTTTGTGCTATGACTACTAGATAAAACGATAAATGGCATAAAAAGTACTAATATTTGGAAAGTTTAACAGTTTCAAGAAAGTAAATTGAAAACATAAAATACTTTTCTAAAAGAGGCCTTTTGATTTTAAAAGCCTAAAATGACGCAATATGTTATTTTCTCTTGCATCATCTGTACAATTTTGTCTTAGTAGTTTTCTCTTGCATCATCTGTACAATTTTGTCTTAGTAGTTCTAGTCCTCGTAAATTTTAAACCACCTTGTAACTTTGGGGAAGGTCTTCAAATGTGTGTTTAGAACTTTGGAGTGATGGTGCTTCGAAGCAAATTGTGCTAGTAGGTTACAATTATTCTGTTCAACTATATTTGTTTTTTTTTTGGGATATATTTTCATTGTGAAGGAAACAAGTGATTTTTTTATTTTATTTTTATTTGTTTCAGCGCCGCCATGAATTCAGAGACACTCGAGGAAGTTGCCATTAAGAAGATTGGCAATGCTTTTGACAACAAAATAGATGCCAAGAGGACGCTACGGGAAATTAAACTTCTTCGTCATATGAATCATGATAATGCAAGTGTTGTTACCTATCCATTCTTGATACCGAATCTTGACTAAGCTATATCTATTGCTGCCTTAAATTGTTCATTTGCTTGAAACCTTGGTTCTAAAAATTCGTTTCTGGTGGAGCTTCAACTCTTAGCTAAAGAATTTGTAGGTCGAATCTTTGTCTTACTACTCAGTTTTTATACTTCTTCAGGTAGTTGCAATTAAAGACATCATACGGCCTCCACTAAAGGAGAACTTCAATGATGTCTACATTGTTTATGAATTAATGGACACCGATCTTCATAATATCATCCGATCCAACCAGCCATTGGCAGATGATCATTGTCGGGTATGCCTCAAGTTCTTGCTTTGTTTATTTTGTATTATCTTAATGGGTTTAATAGAACTTATTTTTAGATTCGAGAAGGCAATATTTTAAATGTTGCTAGAGGTGCCTCCAAATTACTTTATCGTATCGGCAAACTTCATACGTGCACATGTCATGCATCTTTTTTATTATCCTTTCTCCCGCTTTGCAATGGCCCAAAGAAATAGGAAACTAGAGAAATAAAAGAGGGTTTGAAACTTCTGAAGCTAATTAACACAAGAAAGCTTGCTTGTGCACCTTGCATTTACTTTGAGAAATCATTTTGATCAGTTATTCTTCTATTGTTAAGATGTAAGTTTGGATGAATTATTTCATGGATTTGAGCACTTGTATTAATTATGCTTTATTTCTTAATAGGTACCTGTTTGTCTATTCAAAATTTAAGTTTGTTAGTCATACATTATCAGTATATACAGCAGTATTGAGTATATATAGACAAGTTTTCTGTTATGCTTTTCTAAATTGTCTTACTAGGACAGCTTATTTAATTTTCTTTCTAATTTTGCAGTACTTCCTATACCAAATTTTACGAGGACTTAAGTATGTGCATTCTGCAAATGTCTTGCATCGTGATCTAAAACCGAGCAATTTGCTCCTCAATGCAAATTGTGATTTAAAAATCGGAGATTTTGGACTTGCAAGGACTACATCCGAGACCGATTTCATGACTGAGTACGTTGTTACTCGCTGGTACAGGGCGCCCGAACTCCTCCTAAATTGTTCAGAATATACTGCCGCGATTGATATCTGGTCAGTTGGTTGCATACTTGGTGAAATCATGACAAGACAACCTCTATTTCCTGGAAAAGATTATGTCCATCAGTTGAGACTAATCACAGAGGTACGTGTTTGCAGCATTAGTGAACGCATATTGGGTGAAATAATGAAACTAGGGGACCTCTGGTATTCAGCTTTGGAATGAGTCGAATAACAAACAGAAGCTTAGAGCCCATTTGGTTTGTGTTTCAGTATTGAATTTTGAGTTCATTTTCAATTTTCTATTTTGATGGTCTGTTTTAAGATTGCTAAAACCACATTGGTTTGTCATTTTGAAATCTATTTCTCAAAATAAAAAACTAGAAAACATATTTGATTTGGAATTTTGAGAAATTGCTGTAAGACATTTTATTTCATGAAATTTGATTATTCGAACAATTTTATGTTAATATATTATCAAGTAATATATACATTTTAAAGTTTGGTGAATCTTACAATATGTTTTCTTGCTATAAAAATAAAATAAAAGCAATGGCAAAACATAGGAAATAAAAAATAAAAATTATTGGCGTCGACTGAAGTGTTCATTTAAATATGTTGTTCTAGAATTTTTATGTAATAAACCATTAAGAGTTTGAACTATTTCTATTTTTCTAAAATTTTCTAGAATTTTAAATTTTTTTTCTAGAATTTTTTTAGATTTTATTTTTTTAGAATTTTAATTTTTTTAGAATTTTAGATTTTATTTTTCAAAATTTTTACTTTTTTATTTTCTATGTATCAAATATTTAGTTTTTAAAATTTTTCTTTTGTTATTTTTAGAATTTTATTTAAATAAAAAAATTAACACTTATTTCCTATGTTTAGAGTATTTTTAGAGTTTTCACTGAAAACACTCAAAATGTCAAAAATATGTTTTGAGTTTTATGTTATAAGTAGTTTCCGAAAATGTATTTTCAAAAATACCATACCAAACAAGTTTTGGGTATTGTGTAAAACTGAAAACAGCTTGAACACGGCAAACCAAACGCGCTTAACTTTTGTGTCTTCTTAATGCTACTTTCCTATCCACTTTAAAAATTTTACCATTGTTTAAATCAATTCAATATACACAACAAACTCGTTCAGTCTTCCTCTTTTCTTTATCTTTGTCAAATTACCTTCTTGCTTCAGTTTCTAATGCTTATTCCTTTGGAATTTCTAATGTCAGTGGTGAGGATTCAGATCAATTCCATTGTTTCTTGGTAAAACTTTTGACTTTCTACGTGTATATGAACATGTTGAGACATTTTCTTATTCTCTAATGAACTGTTTGTTGTTAGCAAGCTTTGGGTTGCATGAATCCAATTCTACATCTTTAGTTATAGGAAAGATTATCTTTTGAGACGAATCAAAGATTTCTGTCTTGGAAGTGGCTGCAATTCTCACTGCGCTTTGTGAGGGTTTTATATACCTAAAATTATCGGGGATGATTTAAATTGACTTTGTGCTAGTCTTTTTATATAGCTGTTTTTTTTCTAACTAATCTATATGCACGGTAAAGCCTGCCTTCTGTGTATGATCAACTTATCATTTTTATTCTAAAAGCTCGTAGGCTCACCAGACGATGCGAGTCTCGGGTTTCTTAGGAGTGACAATGCCCGAAGATATGTTAGGCAATTTCCTCAGTATCCAAGGCAACAATTTTCTGCTAGATTTCCGAACACTTCTGCTGGAGCTCTGGATTTGCTAGAGAAGATGCTCATCTTTGACCCAAGCAAACGTATTACAGGTATGTTTTGACTACAGTTAACTCTTTACTAATTTTTAACTTCAATGTTGAATTACTACTTGAGGACTAAGTCAGGCTGTTGATATTTTAGCTCTGTGAATGCTATAAAACTCTGGGAAAGATCAATAAGATACAATTTGGAAATCGAATACAATAACAATGACAAAATATGGCGAAAAAATCTGCAGGTATCTAACAAACAAGTCAACCAAGAATAGAAAAACAGCTTTCGGAAAAGATAATAGATGAGCACAAGAAATTCAATGATTTTCTTCCCTTTCTTCTTTTCGGTGGGTGGGTGTTTGGGGGTTCATTATTACTTCTGAATTGATGTTACAAATCTTTCTTGGTCATTTGCAGTCAACGAGGCTCTTTGCCACCCGTACTTGGCGCCACTTCGTGATATTAATGAGGAGCCAGTATGTCATAGGCCTTTCGTTTTTGATTTTGAGCAGCCGTCATTCACTGAAGAGAATATCAAGGAACTCATCTGGAGGGAATCGATAAAATTTAACCCTGATCCAACTCATTTAAGGAACGTGATTATATGATGTCGACCACAAGATATTCAAGTTTAAGAAATAATGGTCTCAGGTTCTTGTTAGAATCTTATTCGGACGTTGTATCTGTAGTGAATCCTTTTGTACAAAAGAGCTGAAATAACGTGCCCTTAGTTGGCTTCTCCTTGTTAAAGAGTCTGATATCCGTGATTTTTTCGATGTTTTGCAGATCTCTTTGGATTATTTTCCTAATTGTTTCATTGCATTAGTGAATTGTCTTGCATTTTACAGTTATTTGTAACACTATAATCGTGTCTTTCGCTTTATTATTCTCAAAGCAGAATGTTATACAAATTTCTACCGTTGCTTTCATGTCTCAAATTGTCTGCAGTTCACTTTTGTCCACGACTTTCTGATACCAATGGATGTATGGAGTAGCAATCACTTTTCTCAAAAGCTAGTGTAGGAGAGGCACAATCTAGCTATATGACATCTGAGATCAGGCTCGTAAAATTACTCGAACCACTATTTGTTTGGGCCTTTATTTTGAAGTATCACTACGAAATAAGCCCACCTACTGTGCAATCCTGGAGAATCGAACACGAGATCTCTAACCTTGAAACCATCTGATATAAGATGCGACCACTACTCTCGAAGGCTATAACTTCGTATTAGCCATATTATTCGATGGAAGAGTTTACAATTGTGTTCGAATTGTGGCGTCACGGGTTTCAAGAAGAGAACTTTGATCATCACTTGTTATTTAAGCGTGAAATTTAGGGCTTTGAATTGAAGAGAACATTTGTGTTCAATATTGACTCAAATATAATTGTTTTTAAGTCCATATATCAAACAAGGTAATAGATTTAAGAACCCAGAACTTGTGCTTTTAACAGTTAGTAGCACAAATTTAGGACATGACAAAACATGAAACTTTTAACAGTAAATTAAGGAATTCATATTACAAAAAATCTCTGTAACTCTATATTATCAATCGCCAAACTATCCAAAGAAAAATCACACGTCTCGATTTTCTTGAGACCTTTGCTCTGGCAGCAGATTGCACGGTGGAAGCATCACACCACTCATAACCCCTTAGATTTCAGTACAAGACCATGAATTCTTCTCAGCCTTTTTAGCCATACCTATCGTCAGATTAGAAATGCAATGGATCACCCAAAATTCCCTCGAAATGAGCCACCCTCTATACAATGTACAAACTTATTCTGCAGTCAAAAACAAGGAAACTGCCTGCTGTTTCTTAAAAAATTGTAAACAAAGAAGTTTGTTTCGAAGGTGTATAGCTTCTTAAGAGTTTGCCAAAATGCAACAGGTTTAGCAATCTGACTGTGTCCTCATACCCAGTTTACATCTCAAGCGCAAGTGTATCACTGGTTGACTCCATCTTGCTCGGTGCTGCCTAGTTTAGCACCATGTTTCTTGATTATCCGAACGGACTGGAGAAGAATATCCTGCTCGGCATCCTTGTTCTAGAACCACATATAGTACAAGAACTGTTATTAACCACATATAGTACAAGAACTGTTATTAGCTAAGTGCGGTGGACAAATGTACAGAAAAAAAAAAATATCATCATAAAATTGTCATACGTCTACCATAGAGCACCGAGAATGATTGAAGAATAGAAGCATCATCTATGCTGAGATATTTAATATTCTAAAATGCAATTACATTAACATGTAATATGATGAAAAACTATATCCAATTT
The DNA here is from genome assembly GCA_903798255.1 of Fraxinus quadrangulata. NCBI lineage: Eukaryota > Viridiplantae > Streptophyta > Magnoliopsida > Lamiales > Oleaceae > Fraxinus > Fraxinus quadrangulata. The sequence continues at coordinate 38,640 of CAIGRB010086860.1, read as the reverse complement.
CAGATAAAGATTGTCAATGAAAATTAAACCAAATCGTGAAGATATTCACTAACTGAACACTAGGAAAAAGTTATTGGTAGCGGCAATGACCAGTATGACTATATTAAAGGAAAATATACAGAATAAATATTGTCGTTCACCAAAAGAACCACAAGAAGAAAGGAAATGTAAATACTAACGGGTAATTTGACTTACTTATTTTCCCAAGAAAAATATTTCACTGCCATTAATTGTAGTAAGTGTTTATTTGCTAGAGCTTTTAAATGCTTATAATATGTGGATCCTACAAAATGTATGGCTAATAAGTGAATAGTAAATTGTGGGTCCGGCAAAATGTGTGGATAAATAATAAATTTGACTAGCTAAAATTATAATTTAAGCTCTGCCAAACATGCTGTAAAGCTTAAATCAGTTCTATACCAAAATATTGCCTAAAGGATGCCAAAAGAATCTTCTGTAGTGTTGTTTATTAATGATAAGCTTAGTAACATTAACACGATTCAATACTAACATAGACCAATGACCAATGTAAAGCAACATAATACAAACCAATTAAATTGATTGAAGTGCTCTAACTAATATCTGATAGAACTTGAAAAAAAAAAAAAACTTGACAAAGAAACAAGCATACCATTTGCTTAAGATTGCATCCAAGAGTAAGTTCTGCATATGACCTCTCTATTCTAGACAAGAAACAGTACGGCGCCTCCTTTCCCAAAAACACGTTTGAATTTGATTTGAGCATGGTCTTTATATCCTCCGATAACAGGGGAATCATTTCTAAGTCATCAATTTGCAGCGGAATTCTCGTGACCATAGAACGCCATTGAGCCCTTGATTTATTCACAATCACCTACAAATGGCATAAACAATTGGTAAATTTATATTTACACTCAGATGCCTACTAATTAAAACAAGAAACTATGAAGTGAAGACATTAATATTCATCAATTAAACACTTAAAAACAATTAATAAATGGGCACATATTGATGAAATCTTAAGACATAAAAAAAGGGGACAGGCATGCATAATGATCAACGGGAACACTTCAAGAAGCATTGTCTAACATAGGTGAGGATTAATGCAACTATTTGAAAAGAAAAAGGAGGGGGGAAAGCTAAAACCTATAAAAGGATTGGACAGTCAAGAAGATAAACCTACCTGACTGGAAAACAGTGAATTTGGAACGATAACCGGAAATTTTTCTGCAGTCAGCAGATGTGTAGTTGTAAGACCCATTTCGACCACTTGACCTTCTACAGATCCAGCCTGTAGTAAGAAGGGAAAACAAAATTATTGAGTCAAAATCTGATAGCAACATTTGGAATTTGGAAATTCGTAATATATAGGAATACTAAAACCTATATTAATAGCCACGTTGTTATTGCTATCCAAAGATATAACATAAATACAAAAGCCATGCTTAATTTTATATTCAAATCCTCTAACCAATTCTTTGATTATTACCAATATCTTCTTCCCGGTTGAAAATAAAAGATTTTATACACTCTCCATCAAAATGCGTTTTTGAGAGAGAATGTATTTTGGAATAGCAATTTTTTGGAGAATGTGTAGTTAAAAAATAAGGAAAAGTTTTGGGTTTATGTGTAAGATTATTTTATGGGGGAATGTGTGGTTGAAAATGAGTTTTGAACAAATGTATTTTTTGGAAAAATGGAGCCCCAAAAGGGGTTAAATGAAGGCTGGGCATGCCATCTGAACCCCTCATAATGACCACTTAGTATTATGTAATAAACAAGAACATACAGCTACTTCTACAGAGTGCTGATACATGCAACCAGAAATGTCTATCCTTCAATTAATTTAAAAGTTCCTCTCAGTGGAATAACAAACTAATGCTTTTACAAAGCTGTGCGATGTTTTGTAAAAACGATATTATATGGTAATTTTTTTTGTGTGAGAATAATTAAAACTGGATGCCGTGTAATTTTCTATAGCAAGAGAGTAGAAGTGTTAACATACTTTGATGGTGTCTCCAATTGAAAATGGTTGGGAAAGCTGTACAGACAGCCCACTAAGAACATTTCCCAGTACATCTCTTGCTGCAAAAGCAGTAGCCACTCCTGCATGATGAATATGAACAGACAAAGTCAGCTTCAAATTGTTATGAAAATAGAAAGCATATATACATCAAGTGGAACCATCACGCTTCTCCCCAGTATCATCTTCATTATTGATGTTAAACCAATAATCTGCAACTGAAACTGTTTCCCATGCACGGACTATACATAATAATAGAGAAAAATTATGAATTTTATAGATGACCCACTCTGCATGCCCTCAAGTAGGAGTGGGCCAGCCCACAACCAGTGACGGAGCCAGCACCCGGCGAGATGGCGAGGCCGCCCGTGCTGGCTCCGCCGGAATTTGCAGGTCGGAAGCAACCCCCACTCGCCATTGTTGCAGTTGTCGGAAGTTTGAAGGCAGTGAAGATGAGTTTAGGCCTTTTTTTGGTTTTAAATTGTGAGCCTTTTGGGCTTATTAGGGATTGGGATAAGGGCATCAGTTCAAGGCAATTCTTCTTCCCATTTGGCAAACCAATTGAAGTCCTCATCTCTTGTTCTTATTCCCTCTTCTTGTACTGTGAAAATTATGTTCTCTTCTACAAAATTTCAAGATTCTGTATAACTAAGCCAATCAAAAGATGAAATTTCATAGACCTCAAAAAAAAATTAATTTTTGAGTAGTACGTATTTGTGTGAAAAGAGGTGTCATTGTCGGGAACGGTGGAGGTGATCGAGGTGAATCTTATCTTATTTTCTTTTTTTCATCTTTAATATTCTATTTTTATTCTATCAATGCACCAATCCAACTATATCTATATCAGATTAGTATGATTTATAAAAATTGGGAAATTAGTCAAAATTGGAGAATTTATGAATTTTTACAGATGGATTGGTGATTTAGGGATTTACGTATTGGTGATTTGTGATTTATATATATTGATAGGTGATTTATAAATTTAGTACTGTGATTTGGGGTTTGTGATAATTTGTTATTTACGGATTTGTAATTTGTGATTTATTAAAATTGTAATAACGCTTTGTGATTTGGGGTTTTGTTAATAGATTATGGAACGATAATTTGTTATATTATTCTTCTTTTAGTCATTTCTCTCTCCCTCTATCTCGTCTTTCATAAATAATCTCGCTATTGCGGCCATTGACGAATGACGGTCAACGAACACCTTAGCTGAACAAAATTCCTGAATCCGCCACTGCCCACATCTTAGCTGCCCCTTTACGTATTGGCAACCCACTACTGCATGTTGAAATCTCTTTTCCATGTCATGTCATACCAAATTTTACTTGCAACTTTCAACAGCTCATATATGTATCAAAAGACTCAAAACCATAGGCTAAAGAAAACAATTCATTATGTACAAGGAGATGACATACATTTTATAAATTATCCATTCAACGAAATTAGTAATAAGCATATATAAAAGAATGTGAACATTTCTCAACGGCAGAAACTCGATAATGAGCATAAAATAATTCACAACAAAACTCACCTCCTATGCCTCCCACTGTCAAAATAGATTGCACGGCCACGCCAGATGCCTCTGCTAAAGCCATCAAACCAACAACAAAGAGACCAACTGAGGAAATTTTATCCAAAGTTAACAGCCTATCTCGGTCGAAGCCTTCCAAGCTCTTCACTGCTAAAGCTCGAGTAATCACATTTGTTTTCCACCGATGGAGAAACCACACAATTGACATGATAACAGCACCTCTCCAAGCCTGTGTAACGTACTCTGTGGTAATAACAGTTGGTGCTACCATCTCTCCACTGCATAAGGACACAATCAAATTACATTTATGGCAAATAACCATAAAAAACATAAGCATGCATAGAAGGGAATATAAAGTACAAGCCCACTAACATCCAAGAGAATGCCATGAAAGTGACCAAATATCGAATTGGATCCTCCAATGCGCCCCAAAAACTTTTCTCATAAGGAACAGGCCCCCACAATGAGCTCTTGGCTAAGAAAGCAGCTGGGCCTTGCATTGACAAGTTATAGAATCTTCTCAAAAGCTTTGGCAATACTGCCCATGCCAATAATGTACTGGCCAAAGTACCGCCAACGGGGACAATAATGTCTCTAAGATAAGGGTGAGTATCGAGTAATTGTTGAACGTATGGCGTCGCTTCATCAGACACGTCTTTTGCTTTCTCCCCTGTGTATTTTACAACATCAACGGTAGACTGCCACGCATCCTTAACTTTCTCAAGCCAATCACCCCCACCATTACTACCATCACTTACACTGCTAGGCCCACTTGCATCCACAGCTGCTGGCAAATCAGGGCCTCGAGGAATGTTACCTTCACTACCTGTGCGCAATGAGAACAACCTACAATTCATCACAGGACTCTCCCCAGCAAAAGCAAATGCACCTCGAGAACTCGAATTAGTAAATAGCCTATGCGAGAAATGTGCATTTACATGATTTCCCTTAGAATTCTGAATATCACCAGTAAAGTTCAAACCCATTTTTCCAAAATTATGGGCATGCCCAGATTCCCTAGTGGGATCATTTCTACGCATAGATACAATAGTTGGTCTTATGTCAAGTCCAGTCCCGTATTTCACAGACTGATGAAGTGATTTCAAGCTTAAAATTCTAATCGAAGCCATTTGCCAATATTAGTCGACAAAATTTCAACCAAACTTCCTCAATCTGCAAATAACATAATCAAGAGAAGGGAAACTTCAGAAGCAGATCTTCGAGTTGACCTTTACTCTTCAATTTAGAAAACAAAAGCAAAATTAATTAAAAAAAAAAAAAAGAAGCACAATTTAAGGATTTCTTTTACGATTGCGATTTCTTCTCTTTTAAAACAAAAACAACTAATCGAGATTGGTTTTGATGCAAGTAGAACTGACCTGATGATGATTTATCTTCGAAATTTACAATCCCAAAACAAAATACGAAGTACAATAAATCAGCAAATTTATATTGTTTTTGCTTATGGGTAAGCGTGGGTGTGGTTCCGAAACGAGAACCAATGGCTCTCTTTATAACGGAACAATTGGTAATTATAGAACCGAACTAATGTTTTGGTTTAGTTTGATTGTAGAATCAAAATTTCCAAAATATATTCTAAAATGATTAATGTGCAAAGAAAGATAATGACCCTCTATTTTTTTTTAAAAAGCATGTTCTATTATTTAAGAATTATATATAAATTTAGAGATTTAAAATTTTGAATACTTCGACAAGTTATTTATATTTAATACTTAATTTTACCACGCTCAAAAAATGTATTATTTTTTTATATATTTTATTTTAACTAATTTTTTTTTAGATTATTTATTATTTTCCTACATTGAAAATTGAAACACTTTGAATGCATTCAATTATAGAAAGTGAGTTTCACTTTCTAAATTAAAATGTTAATTTAAAGAGTCTTTTGGATCGTAATTTTAAAAGTTGACTATTTAAAATAGAAAACAACTCATATTTTAAAAAGTATTTTGGAGATGCTAAACTAGTAAAGATGAGTAAGTGATATAGGACAATTTTATTTCAAATAGGATGGAAATTTTTCTTGTAATGTGGTATTATTTTTTGTTTAGATTAGAACTTTTTATTTTTTCAGATTTTTATTACCTTTTCTTTTAGGTTTTAATTACTTATCTTTGTTAAACTGATATGATTAAGATAATATTTTACTTATAAACAAAGGTTTTCTAATTTTGGATTCGAGTCCATAACCATGGATTCCAATACACGAAATGTTGTAGCACTAACCAATGAGTCCATATTTATCAGTATTACACAGAAAAAATCAATTATACAAACACTAGTAACATAACAAAAATGCCTTCCTAGGCTTTGGAATTTTTTTGATGATCAATTCATTAGAATAAAATTATTCTCTACAAATTTTCAAGTTAGTTCAACTTATTCTTGTTTCGAGAACTTCAATTCCACTTCCTTACCAAAATTAGTATCAGAGCAAAATTTTACCCTTAGCTGATGGCCACCTACGGTGGTAATGGGATGCATTATCGTGACGATGATCAAAGGATTGCAATATTACCAACCTCATCTAAAATCTGGAACGAATAATAGAAAGATTCTAATATGCTGCAAACAAAAAATTGCAGATTTTGACTTGGTCGACCGCTCCAATGAGTCCATAACATGGTAATAATAAGTGGCTAAAGATTTTTCTCAAGTCCACGACATGCTGCAAAAATTTTGAGGACTTTTCCTCCTGATTGATTAAGATTACACACTCTTTGGTAACTTGAGGAGATGTCATACATATTTAATAAAGAGGTTACGAGTATGGTCATGTGAGGATAACAGAATATGAAAATTAAGTTCATTCACACTAAGAAATACTGAGGAACTAGTGGTCAATGGCCGGTTGACCTAACCTAGTTTCCAAAATGGCCTTTGACCGGTATTAAATGGAAAAAAGAAGAAGATAAAAAATAAAAACAAAACAAAAAGTTTAGTTACATATTATACCCTTTAAAAAGATAAGAGAGAATAAGAAAAAGAGAAGGAACAAGATCTAGATTTCAAGATTACAGGCGAAACATATGGCCCTTTTCATCTTCTTCATCTTCTAAACTTGACAGTGCTAGTATTTGTTTGAAATATTTAGTATTTCATTGTGGTGAATGTAAAGATTTGATTTTTTTTTAATGTGTTAATTTGTAAGTTTAATACAAATGTTGATGTTTATTTATGGTTAAAATTGAAGAAAAGTCGAATTTGAAGTTGAAATATACGAAAAGTGGGTATCTTTGGGGTAAAGCTCGCCTAAAATGGAGCTTTTCGACGAGCTCGCAGGTTTAGCCATACTCGGATCCAGACTTTCGGGCTCGGACGTCCAGGTCTTTATGCTATTTTGTTCTTTATTTAATGTAATAATTTTATAAATTATTTTTATATTCACATTATTATTACTTATGGAATATGTATTTTGAAGGCGGGAAGAATGAGTTAAATAAGTTAAGACTATTTTACCCTTGGTGTTTGAAAAGAAAAATGACTTTTTGTATTGAATTCATAGAGCAATTGACGGTTGTGGATGGAATAACGTTTTTGGCAATAAAAAATAAAAATAAGGGTAAAAATGTCAAAAAAAAAGAAAGAAAGATAGGAACGTTTTGAACAATAATATTGAAATGTAGTGATGTTTTGTGCCAATTATTATGGCTTTTTATATTGAACTAGTCAACATTAAACGTGTATTGCACGTTAATATGAAAATGTTTTATAAGTAAAAGTAAAAGTAATATTTGAATATGCATAAATGTTAATTAATTTAAAATTAATACCAGAGAATATTTACGTGACAATGAATGTTAAATTATTTATTTAATTTTCTATTAAATAAATCTGGATTTTAATTAGCATAAACGGACGTGAATAATGAAATGCATTATTGAACATAAAATTTTGATTAACTTGTAAATATAATTAACAACACTGAAATGTATAAATGAAAGTGAATATTAATTAAATGAATGTGAATACTAATTAATTGAGAATTAATAATATGAAATTCATACATTAATAAAATCACACATGTGAAATGAATATGAAATGGTTAAATTGATTAAATATATATTGAAAAACGAATAATAAGGTATTATTAAAATAATTGAATTATAATATGGCTAAAATCGTCATAAAAATGATTCTCACTTGATGTAATATTTAATATATTATATATCAACAAAGAAACTGACACTAAATTGATGAAATTATGTTTTTGACAATGAAAAGTAGAAATAATGGTGAAAAATACAAAAAGAAAGAGAAAAGAGAAAGAAAAAAAAAAGGTATTAACGATTTGCATAAGAATATTGAAATGTATGAACGTTTTAATTACCCTTCAATAAATAATCTCAGCTCTTAAATTAAACTAATCTAACGATCCTGTCTGTTTTATTGAGACCTTTTATAATCCCTTACCTACATCCAAACACCCATCATTTGCCTACTAACGGTTTGTTTGACACTTTTTTTTTATTTTATGAATTGTTATATAATCATTTTCAACCACATATTTACACAATAAAATATTCCACACATATATAAAAAAAATTCTCATTTTTTAACCACACATTCTCTTAAAAATCGCTATTCAAAATTCTTTTTTTTTATTATTACCAAAATGTGTTGATCTATGATTCAATATAACTCCACTTGTTTTGTTTATAACAAGTAATGCACTTGTATTTCTAGCAAGTTTTATTTCTTGAGTTTTTCATAAATAAATATTCTTAAGCATTTAAAGACTCAAATCATCATCCGTTGAAGAACAAGCTATCAAAAGAGACTCGAAGAGAACAAGGACTTTAAATATTAGAGTTTAGAAGTTGTTTATCGAAATTTCAATTTACATGTAAAGGTATTAAACTTATCGATTTTTAGCAAGTGCATAAAGCTCAAACTATTTTTCATAATTCATAACTTGCATAAAAATATTTTTAATATAAAAATGATTTTAGAAAAATGAACATTTTGATATTGAAAATTAAATTTCAAAATCTATATACTTCGGTCGACCGAAGTATAAATCGGTCGATCAATTGATCAACCGAAGTGTCAATCGAAACTCCAACGGTTTGAATTTTACAACGGCTATATTCACACTTCAGTCGACCAAAATTGATCAACCGAAACTTCCTGATTTTCAATATTTTGATCTATAAATAGTCATCTCTTTTGCATTCAATTACACCCACTTATAAGAGCAATTAAGAGAGTATATTTATTGAAAATTATTGAACTTACTTGATTATATATTCTATTTCATTTACTACAAAGAATCTCTTAATTAAAAAATCTAGTTTCATCTATTTTATCAAAAATTTTATTTTGCAAGAAAACTTATCAATCTTATTTCAATTATAGATAAATGTTTTCTTTGTCAACATTTATATTGAAGTGTAAATCTCTCTTCATACTTAACTTGTATTTTTTGTTGAGAGAGATCATTGGTTGAAAATTTTGATACAAACATACAAACTATTGCATTATCCATAATTTATCAAAGTTTACAACATAAACACCCGAACTTTATTATTTGCTATCTATTGAAGTGTTATCGTAACTCTCTAAATACTTGACTTGATTATATCAGTTGATAAGAGAGTTCTTTCAATTGTAAAATTATTATTTATATTTTGGTGATTTCGAGAGTTTTGTGAAAACTCGATTGTTCTTAAAGATATGTGCTATTTATTGTAAGTCACATGAGGATAAACATCATTTGTTGTAAGTCACTTAAGAATAAGTGTTCCTTGTTGTAAGTCACTCAATTATTGGTACTTCTTGTTTGTAAGTTACCATTATATTGCATTTGACCCTACTCATGACATAAAGTTTGGTAACGGGAACGTAGAATACATTGTGTATCGAACCACATTAAATTAGGCTGTCATCTTTACATTATTGCACTTTACTTTAAATTGTTATTTACATTGTGCTATATCTACTTAAGTGACAATACTTGAATTAAGTTATTGAATTTGCATATTTACTTCTCTTATTACACTTTACATTTATATCTTGTATATTAAATAGTTTTGAGACTAATTGTCGAAAAAAAAGTTTAAAAAATTAATTCACCCCATCTTAGTTAATTATTCTTGGGTTATCAAAATGGTTGTCAAGCAGGCTCTAAACTAATCTAGGTGCCTCTTTTTCATTTCAAATTTATATAAATCCACAATTTAATCTATCAAATTTATGTTGAACCCGTCTTAAAACTCATAAAATGCTTTAAAAAATGCGTCTATGTGTGAGGCATTCATGGGTTACCACGAACTAGAGGGATAATTACAGGAGTGATCCCAAACTTTTCAATTTTTTGCAGACCATACCTTAACCTTTTATCTTGGCGGCTCCAATCCCAGACCGTTCACTTTAACGACAGTTGGAGTTCATTGAACATATTCCATCCAATATTTTTAAGTCAACCTGAAATAAAATATTTGACTCAACTTGACGAATTAAATGAGGAGTAAAATAATATATTTACAATTTTAATAAGAAAATAATAAACAAAAAAATGTATTGTTCATCTTCTCCAAAAGCCCATCCCATCCCATCTCACCGCACCGCACCGCACCCTAAAATAAAAAGTTCAGGAAACCCAGTAATTGCCGCCTTCGCCACCCATATCCAAGTTAATTTCAAACTTCGAAGCCAGATAAATTTATTAATATTGAGACCCTCTTGCATGCTTGGGAAATTTTGTTTAGAATCCCCACAAATTATTCATAGAAAAGTACATATATCTCAAGACATTGGTTATCTTCAAATCTCTTCAACTGCTTGATACGATCATCATCATTTTTCCAATAACTCTTTTCCAGTTATGCCAGCACCACCTGGCCCTTTTGGTGACTATAAAATTCTACAACTTATTCTCCAATATTTGCATTACAAGGAGAACAAACTGTGAATCAATAAGCGATACAAGAATTGGATGAAACTCGTTTGTCTAATTGGTAGTCTCATATTATTAACATCTTCAATTTCAACTCCACTAACATTAGTTGATCTTCTTCATGATTTATGACTACAATTTGGTCATACCCAGATTTTTGTATCGATGTTTGAGATTTGGGGATGGGTAGTGTGGCGACGAGCGAATGGGTGGCGGTGGCAACAGTGACCGAGTTTCCTGATTTTTTATTTTAGGGAAGGGGATGGGGATGGGGTCTTTGGAGAAGATGAACAGTACTTTTGTTTTAGTTAATTATTTTAAATATGTCATTTACCTCTCATTTAATTTGTGAAGTTGAGTCAAACATTTTATTTCAGGTTGACTATCGGAACATTGGATCGAATATGTTTGATAAGTGTATTTTTAACACTTATTCGAGATTTGAAATGATATGATATTATTGTTCTTTAATCAAAAATACGACATAAATTATGTCTTATTGCGTTTTGTAGGAAGAAATCATTGTTCAACGAAGAAATGGAGAAAAGAAGCGAAAATGGTGAAAGACGGGGAATAAAATGCAAAGAGTCAAAACTTAGCTCGGAACAAGAAATGAGAGTCGGGAGCGCGAGGATTCAATTGAACATGAAGAAATGAGCAAGGAATGGAAAGAAGTAGACAAAGAAGAAAAAAAAGGGAAACTCGGGAAAAATTAAGGATTATTTGCACCAAATTTCCTAACTAAATAGGTTTTCGAATCGACTCTCAATGTTACCAGTTAAAAGTTTATTTTAGCAAAGTTTTATCAAACAAACACGGTGTCAAGTAGTTAGTCGGGCCATTTTAATCAAGTATATTGACAGCTATTTCAAAAAATAAATAAATAAAATCTCTATAAATTAGTCATTGAACTTATGTATGTAGTTCAATTTAGTCACCCTACTGATGAAAAATTTAAATTTAATCACTCTGAATTATTTCCAAAACAACCGCTCAAGAAATCAAAGTCGCGTCTTATATCAGAAACGTTTATTGTTAATTCTAAGACGCGACTTCAAGCCAAACCCTGTTTCAGAACCCCCTCCCCCCGCCCCCCCTTCTTGGACATCATTCGAGACATCTTTATTTTTTGGGGGATTTCTATTTTGCGAAAAACAAAAAAAAAAAAAAATCTTTCTTCCCAAAAATTGAATGCCAGGGTTAGGGTTTATCAGATTCACACTCACTTTCGAGCTCTCCACTGTATCACCATGTCAAGTCTAGATTTTTTCGCAATTGGAACACTATAGTTTATCCATCTCCATAAATTCTTGTTCACGCCGCTGCCATGTCAATCTCACAGGAACTCTACCCAAGTCAAGACGACCTACTTTACGAGGAAGAGCTCCTCCGCAATCCCTTCAGCCTGAAGCTATGGTGGCGCTATTTAATTGCTCGCGCCGAATCTCCATTCAAGAAGAGGTCCATTATTTATGAAAGGGCAGTGAAAGCTCTACCAGGCAGCTACAAATTGTGGCATGCGTATCTCCGGGAACGCCTTGAGATTGTGCGAAATCTTCCCATCACTCATTGGCAATACCAAGCTCTTAATAACACTTTCGAGCGTGCCTTGGTTACAATGCACAAGATGCCCCGCATTTGGATCATGTACTTGCAGTCCTTGACCCAGCAGAAATTGATTACGAAAGCGCGGAAAGCTTTTGATCGGGCTCTATGTGCGCTTCCGGTTACTCAGCATGATCGGATTTGGGAATATTACTTGATTTTTGTGTCACAGAAGGGAGTACCCATAGAGACGTCGTTGAGAGTTTATAGGAGATACTTGAAATATGATCCAAGCCATATTGAGGACTTTATTGAATTTTTGGTTAATTCAGAGTTGTGGCAGGAGGCTGCGGAGAGGTTGGCAGGTGTTTTGAACGATGATCGGTTTTATTCAATCAAAGGGAAGACGAAGCATAGTTTGTGGTTGGAGTTGTGTGACTTGTTGACTCAGCACGCAAAGGAGATAACCGGGTTGAACGTGGATGCAATAATTAGGGGAGGGATTAGGAAGTTCACGGATGAGGTAGGGAGGCTCTGGACGTCATTGGCAGATTATTATATAAGGCGGGGTTTGATGGAGAAGGCGCGGGATATTTTTGAGGAAGGGATGACAACTGTGGTGACAGTAAGAGATTTTAGCGTGATTTTTGACTCTTACTCGCAGTTTGAAGAGAGTATGTTGTCAGTTAGAATGGATATGATGAGCGATAGCGATGTTGAGAATGATGAAGAGGAGGAAGAGGACGATGAGGACGATGATAGGTTGAATATAGCGAAGTTGGAAAAGAGGATCAAGAAGTTCTGGTTGAAGGACGAGAATGACGTGGATTTGAGGTTGGCGAGGTTGGAATACTTAATGGATAGAAGGCCTGAGTTGGCCAACAGCGTTCTTTTGAGGCAGAATCCACACAACGTGGAGCAGTGGCATAGGCGAGTTAAGCTTTTTGAGGGAAATCCCACGAAGCAGATATTGACCTACACAGAAGCAGTGAGAACAGTGGATCCAATGAAGGCGGTGGGGAAGCCTCATACTTTGTGGGTAGCATTTGCAAAGCTGTATGAAAGTCACAGAGATGTTGCAAATGCCCGGGTAATATTTGACAAAGCAGTGCAGGTCAATTATAAGACTTTGGATCATCTGGCAAGTGTTTGGTGTGAATGGGCTGAGATGGAGCTAAGGCATAAGAATTTCAAGGGTGCTCTGGAACTGATGAGGCGGGCTACTGCAGAGCCATCTGTTGAGGTCAAACGGAGAGGTAACTTTTCTCCTTTCTTTTCACGTGATATTTTCCCCTTGCCATGCTTCTTTTGGTGCTTGTTGCTTGGTAAATATGTAACACTTAATTGGAATTGTATTATATAATAAGAAAATTAGTGGCGGTTAAATCGAGGAATGGAAAGTGGTTCAACTTAAAACTTCTTCAAATTTTATAGCTTCCAAGAACGCTTCTACGAGTACTTGAAGTCAATCTTGGCTCTTCTCATCTCTTTTGATTCAGACACGAAAACTGCATCTCTTACAATGAAGCAAATGAAAATGACTAGGTGGAATTGGAAAAATGAGGACTAACAGTTCATTTCTTGAATTTCCATCACCAACCATTTAATAGCATGACTTTCAGAAACATTTGCCCTATAAGTTTCATTAGACTTACCTAGTGTTAGTTGCTATTTATGTTTACTTGAATTTCATTATATTTATGTTGAATCCGAAGGTGATTTTTCCGTTGGCTTGCCATGGCCTTCATCGCCTCCCTGTTATCTTGATGTGAATTTAAATGCCAAAACCTTTTAGCCACACGACTCTCTCCAGGCATTTACTAGACCATGTTTGCTGAGTAAGCAAAATCTTGATCAAAATGTTCTTTTCCCTTGCAGATGTTACATTGTCTTCATATATATGTTGGATGTCTCTTATTTTTTTCTCTTTGATATTATAGTTGTGCTCAGACCTTTTTTTTTTCCCTCCAACCTTTACGTGTGTTCCTAAAGCCTAAAACTTCGCAACATTCGTCTCTATCGGGTGTGTGAATGAACTTTAATGATCTGCACTAATACCTATGATTGATTTGTGGAAAAGACAAGGGAATGAAGAAACGCTAGAAGAGCGAATTAAGCCAATATTTAGAGCTATATAGATTTGTACCTAGATGGGTGATAAGGGATTGAAACTAGCAGCCATAAATCATGAGTGTTTTGGTTTAATTTTGTGTGCTATGGATCTTGTGTGACCTTTGGCGACAAACATTATTGTAACTAAGTGAACCCTTTTCTTTATACGCGATTTACTTTGTTAGCTTGGATATTTATTTCATTTCTCTTTAAATGCAGTGGCTGCTGATGGAAATGAACCTGTGCAGATGAGGATTCACAAGTCCCTTAGGCTTTGGACATTTTATGTGGATTTGGAAGAGAGCCTGGGTACCCTGGAATCAACTCGTGCAGTTTATGAGAGAATACTAGATCTAAAAATTGCCACACCGCAAATTATAATAAACTATGCAATGCTTTTGGAAGTAAGTAGGAGCTTCCATCTTTCTGTGTTGTTCCCTTCTGTCTCTCCGCAACCCACCCTTTGTTCATTCAAAGACTGGAAAATCTTTTAGTGCCTATTCATTATTGACTGAGCGAATATTTCTTTTTAAACGTGTTCAGGATCAGAAATACTTCGAAGACGCCTTCAAAGTTTACGAGAGGGGTGTGAAGATATTCAAATACCCACATGTAAAGGATATCTGGGTAACTTACCTTTCAAAGTTTGTTAAAAGATATGGGAAGTCAAAGTTAGAGCGGGCTCGAGAGTTATTTGAGCATGCTGTTGAGATGGTATGCACATCTTTATCAATTGCTTTGGATTCAATACCATTCTATATCTGTGGGAAATAGTTATTCATTCCTTTCTCACAATTGCTCAAGGAAAGGAATAAAAGGAGATAGAAACCTAGTTCGGTCATGTTGGTTATTTCGTTAGTTTGAAAACTTATTCATTATGTGTTGAGTAAGAACATTCTGATTGCAATCCTATGAGTCATCATCTCTCCTTTTTTATTGCTTTTTCCATCAATGAAATAAGTCTAGAATTTTAATTTTTTATCTTGAGTGCATTCTTGTATCTATATTTTCTAAAGTTATTATGACATTCATCCTATATTATGTTATTCATAGTATTTTTTTTGCCTTTTAACAATAAAAAAAAGCCTTATTTGTTCTTAACTTGATTTATCGACATGAATCTTTTTTTCAATTTTTTATCACTGATTGGTTAAAAGATATCAAATTATTCTGCAACCACATTAGCTACCTTTTTCTCTTATGACCTGTTTTTACTGGAATTAGATCAATCTTGTATCAGAATTTATTTTTGTCTACGTAAGACATGCCCTAGCCACCTTAATTCTAAGCTTAATTTATCTATTCTAGTATAGCCAAAATGCACATTAACATTCCCACTTCTACTACGTTCTTTCTATGGAGATTGTCTTTTTATAGCTCAACATCGAGTAGCATAAAGTATAGCTGGTCTGGACTGGTAACCATGTTTTTAACTTTGATATTTCTTACATGATCACATAGAATCTGTGTAGCACATGTCCCTTTTGTCAAACCGCTCCGGCCTATGCATTACATCCACTTGAGGTCCTCATTTTGTTCCGTGTCCTTAAACAATTTAAAGAAATTTCACCACTTAGTTATGTAGGGTAAATTACATATTGTATAGTGCAATTTTGAAAACCTTCACAATATTGCATGCGTTGTTTATCATCATTATTTCTTTTCACATTGTATTTTGGGTTGTCAATTATTTGAAGCATATTAAAGCTTTATCTTGCATTGAGAATATTAATATATTGAATTGAATATGGCTATGAGGAGAAGACTTGGAACGAGCACAACGATTAAGAAAAGTAGAAGTGCATTGTTTAAAAATGCCGAACCATTAAATGGCCTATTGTTCAAAGGTGTAAAATAAGCCCTAATAGGTATTCTCATGTGGTTAGGCACAAACAATATATTATTGTAGAACAATCGGGATTTTAGTCTTAAACCTTGAGAATGAGAAGCTTAGTCAAGAAATTCAGATGTTGCTAAAGTTTAGGAGTTCCTTCAAAACTTTGTTAAGTGGTCTTTTCTATTTATTTCTCTTACCAACGCTAGACCGCTTATTGTATCATTCAATAGCCATGACTAATTCAAAAGTGAATAAAAAACTCGTGAAAAATTGACCTCTGTTGGACAAGGACCTTATTTGACTCTCCTAACCAAGGCAAGCATTGTTATTTTAAACTCCACAATTCAGTCTTAAACCTCTGGATGAGCAGGTCAGTGCATGGAATCAATTTCCTTGTTAATTAATTAATAAAGCTTAAAAGGGTCATTGGCAGTTAGTTTTTCAATTGAGAACACAGTTTAAATTATCAATGTTTACCTCCAAATCAGTTAGAGACCTTTTTTACTGTTGTTCCATACAAATGCAGGCCACATATAGGGTTCTCTACACCAATATAGATTGGTGTATATTGTGTGTCTTCTGTGACTACATTAAATAATGGGCGTGTACTTGAAATTGTCTTTCTTCTCAGTCTACCTATTGATGAACAAGTATAATTATTTTCAGTATACAAATTTATTTTGACCGTTATACTTTGCAATTGGTTTTGACTTTGTTCTGCAATAAACATTTATTTCCAGGCCCCAGCTGATGCTGTGAAACCTCTATATCTCCAGTATGCTAAGTTAGAGGAAGACTTTGGTCTGGCGAAACGAGCTATGCGTGTATATAATCAAGCGACAAAAGCTGTTCCGCCCAATGAGAAATTGGGCATGTATGAAATTTACATTGCACGGGCTGCTGAAATTTTTGGTGTTCCAAAGACTCGAGAAATATACGAACAGGCAATTGAATCCGGCCTGCCAGACAAGGATGTTAAGACAATGTGTCTGAAGTACGCTGAACTTGAGAAGAGCCTTGGAGAAATTGATCGTGCTCGTGCATTATATAAACATTCATCGCAATTTGCAGATCCTAGATCCGACCCTGATTTCTGGAATAAATGGCATGAGTTTGAGGTGCAGCATGGAAATGAAGACACCTTCAGAGAAATGCTCCGCGTGAAAAGAAGTGTTTCTGCAAGCTACAGTCAGGTAAATTTAGTGAAATAATTTGTAGTTTTGTGAAATCATACAACCTCGTTATGCCAGCTTATTTGCCTATGACATTGTAGATATTGCTTTCTTGCTTTACTTATTCTACTGGATTGTTGGCAAATGTTTCTAAGTATACTGTATAGAATAGATTCAAGATGAAACCATTAGAAGCAACTGAGTGATTCCAATACTTGGGGACTTGTATTGGCATAATTTAGTTTGTAATTTTTGCTGCTCGGCATCCCTCTTTTCTTTTTTCCAAGTGATGATACTAATATATTCCTTTCCCTTTCCAGACACACTTTATCCTTCCTGAGTATTTGATGCAAAAGGATCAGGTGCAGACCCTTGAGGAAGCAAAAGATGTGTTGAAGAAAGCTGGGGTTGCTGATGATGAGATGGCAGCTCTAGAAAGGCAATTAGTCCCTGCAGCCAACAATAATACCACAAAAGATACTGGTAGGCATTTGGGATTTGTGAGTGCGGGTGTGGAAAATGATGGTGGGGAGAAGGTTATTGCAAATAGCGAGGAGATTGAGCTGCCAGAAGAAAGCGATTCTGAAGATGATGAGAAGGTTGAGATAGCACAGAAAGATGTTCCAAGTGCAGTATTTGGAGGCTTGGTGCGGAAAAGAGAAGAGACAGATAATGAAGTGGAGGCTGATGGCTCTGCTGCTGCTAAAAGTAAAGAGAACGGTGGCCATCTAGGTGCGCTGGAGAGAATTAAAAGAATGAAGCAGGGCACATAAAAGTTGGTTTCTAGTACTCCCGTTTCCTTTTACTATGGATGGAATTTTGTTGTATCATAAAGACTCCCACAAGAGGGTTTTTTTTCCTTACATTCCGGGGCATGTAGTTCTTGACTAATTCTTCACTTGAATTAGAAGGTATTTAGGATGAAATAGTGCTTGCCATTTCAGGGCTCTTCTGTTATGCATAAAAACAGTCTCCCCTGTCAGGCTTCATTGTGAAAATTGGAAATATGAATTAAACCATCTGTTTTCATTATGGAGGACACAGCTTTAATAAGGAATGCATTACAAGTGTTTAAGCCTATGTCTAGGAATTCTTTGTGAATCTATGAAGCAATGTCGTTAATCCATGACATACGTGTCCACACCTCCTTTTTTTTTTGTTTCAGGTATTCGAGTGTGGATCATTGGGTCGTCTCAAAGAAGCTGAGCTAGCTAAGATATTATTCAATTCTTGAGCCTCTCAGTTTAGTGCCAATAATAATGTTTGAATTTGTTGGGTATATATCTATGACGTGTCGTCCCTTCTTTTTTTTTTGAAGCTTCATCTCTTTTCTGAATGAGAGATAATGGACTATAAAGATCTACCATCCATGTCAATGAGCTTGGACTTTTGCAGATTATTGAACAGCAAATGCGAGTTCAACGAAGATCATTAATAAAAATGTTACACGTCTAGTTTAGGAGAACTAATTTCAAATGCACGTCAAGAATATAAATATTATTTTTCTTTTTGATAGTTATTAAATGAATTAATATTTTTGACAAATTTGATGAACAACGATTTTCCTTTTATCTTCTGCTTGGAAATGAATAAATAATACTGTTGCTTTTAATAATATTGTTAAATGGATTGATAATATTATTCAATGAATTCATTATACTGTTGCTTTTATCAAGAAAAAAGGAAAAAATATAATAAAATATGAATTAACAGTGATGTCATGTACTATAGTAGCAAAAGGAAAAGTAAGTGCTTGTTTGGTTCATTATAAGTTGTTAAAATTATAATGATAATTTTTTGTGAATCTTACAAACAAAATGTATGGTCAAAATTAAAATTAACATTTACCTTTAAATTATAAAGAAATTATAATGGAAGGCAGAAAAGATCTGAAGTGTTCACTGGTATGTTTTTAAAATTTTAATTCCTAGGTAAAAAAAATATACAATTCTATTAGACACGAGCATAAGATAAATCTCCAATTTCTCAATAGAGGGTTTAAACAACACAAAATCCAACAACTACCTTGTCACGTCACCAAGCCAACTCGTGGCCCCTATAAGAATTTCAAAGTGCGCACCATGTACATTTGTTATGTGGCATTAAACTATACTCAGAAAACAAATTTGAATTTCTTCTCTCTCAATACCATCAAATCCAACTCGCCATCCTGCCATACATGTAGAGAGGTTATATGATTCAAGTAGCTTCATTCTGTATACAAACAAACAAGTTATTCTTACTTTTACGCTCTTACTTTTTAAAAATAACGTTTTAAATAGTTATTTTTAAGATGGATCATGCTACATGTACATAAATGTTGACATATTGATTTACACCCTCGTGAGTTGGCAAATTTTGGTATATTAATTTTGACTACACATTTTTCAATTAACTGCCACATTTTTGACACACATGAAAGTGTCAATTAAGGTGTACACTTTGTTTGTACAAGTAGTTTAATTATTTTAGGATAATGTGGTAAAAAAGTGAGAAAAATTTTGAGTAAAAGTGAGAAAAATTTTGAGTTTACTTGCTCAATATTATATTGTGTAAATATGTAATTGAAAATGAGTATGTAGAAAAAAGAGTTCGAAAAATATGATTGCCAAATGGGGACATACATACTTCATTCCCTCACTTCACCGAGGACCTACGCTAAGCTGGTTCCAACATTCCCCCTTAAGTGGGTCAGTGTAACAGATTTGAGAGTCAGTAGAGTAGGGACAGATATAATCGTTCGAAGAGTTGGATAATAGGTATCAACGCAGGCCTACTCTAAAACCAACTTGACAAACACCTTCACAAGTAGAACAGCTAAATTAAATTCACAATTCATTCTGTAAGATATTTCAGAACCATATTTTTCCTGTCTCACGAGATTCACCGTTCACAATCAAAATTGTTGAAGAAACCCTTAGAATAAGACGCTACAAGAAGAAGAAAAACACAATTCCCTAAAGTGGAGGAAGAAAGTGTAGCACTGAAAATTCTCGTTTATTTCATCCTCTTGCCTCTTCCTTTTCGACCATTCCAGAAATATTCTCTTACAATCTAACTCCTAAACTTGAAGCACCAGAAAAGGGACACTCCTGGACCTTATAGTCCACTTCAATGTGCCCAAACTTCCTTATCTCAGATGCATCATGCATGGTTACACTGCTTCATTGTGATGTTGATTCTGCTTGACATCCATTACCAAGTTATGATTGTGGGGGGCAGCTAAAACCATCATTTTCAATTTCAATGAAACATGACTGCTCTTTGTCTGGTATTAGCATATCATCTCAACAGCACCAGGTAAGATTGTAAATTTCCTTGGAAGAAACCCTAAATGTTCCCCATCCGACTGGACATAGATTCTGCCACTACTGGTAATCTCTTCAACTTCTATCGATCGTGCTCTGCAAGAAACAAGGGAATGCAGGCTCCAATAAATGTATCAAGTGCAGAAATAAAAAAAACTTTTAAAAGAATACTTTATTAGAGAATTACGCTAAATAAATGAATACATGAAAAATCCTGAATAATCTCTCCTCTTTTCTCATTCAAGTCGTGAGAATCTTAAATCTTTCTTGCAAGTTCAACCCATCCGTTAATGAATCACAAAATCATTAACTGACATTTGTTAACAGAATCTTGAAAATTTTCTGACGTGATGGGCTAAAAAGATCTAAAGTTAATCACCACTTTAAATGCCTCAAACATAAACTATCTATATTAACTGCCATGGACTTTGAGAATGTATACTGCATTCTTGGTGGATCAACAACCCACAATTATAAAATAATACACATAAAACATACAAAATGAAAAACAATCTTCTTCAAGATCAAAAAGTATACCTTCTTGAAGATACATTTTTTACTGACAGGTGTGTCCCATTGTATAGCTTGTGTAATTTGAGGATGAAGTCATACCATTTAAAATCCTGAAGAATAACCACCTGCAGGTGAAGTAAATTGCAGCGTTTTAGCCACAAAAGCTATGAAGGGAAAGAAAAAGGCTAAATTATTGATTAAAAAAATATGTTAGTTCCACCTCAAAATCCCTGCTAGAGGGGTGGGCATTTGGTGTAATCTTCATTCCGCCACCAAAAAATTTTGCATTTCCGACACAAAGGGCTGTTACCTGGGAGTATGCTTCCCAATCACCATCATCAACCTAGAAGAGAATATTGAACAATGTTGTTGATTTTTAGTATTATATAACCAGGACTCAAGGTAAAAATAAAACTTGAAACGGATTCCAGTGGTATTTATGCTCTGACCTTGATTTTGAAGTCCTGGTTATGGTGACCAGAAAAGGCTTGCAGAGCACCAATGACATAACAGAGATTTCCAAATTTCTTGTATCTTGATGCATAATAACCAGCCTTTGCACTCCTGCAAAATTCATTGTGTATGACATACAAATAAGAATGGACTTTTCAATCGCAAGTTTTAACATCATCTGAAAATTTGTCCTTACAGATGAACATCAGCAACATTTATAAAATAATGAGGTTCTCCACTTTGTCCACTAATGACTCCAATATCAACAGGAGATCTCAGCCCTGAAAAACGATTTTATCAGAAGGGGAAAAATAAAAAGATACAGATATCAATAGCCAATTACAAATCCAATAAGATTAAAAATTTTGGTAGCAAATCAAATCAATGGCTAATTAGTGCAGCTCATAAATTACCTTTAGCAATGCGTTCCACGGCATCACGAGGATCATTTTTCCTGATGACACAAAATATAAGCAAGCATATCTCATATTTCCATTCAAGTGTCCAAACTAATTACTAATAACGAAGCCTAATTCAAAGAAAACCAGCAGGAGATGCCTTGACTGACCAGCCAAGCGTTCTGCCAAAATCAGATCCAGTTCCTAAAGGGATAAGCTGTAGAGAAGCGATGACAGATAAATCTTCCTCACAATTTCACAAAGGAATTCAATAGGCACACTAAGAACTGAAATGAGCACCATAATTTAAAAGGAAGTACACTGATCACATACACCAAGAGCAGTTGTATGCCCATCCTTCAGATCATGACTAGAAACATGTTTACCACCCCAGAAGAAGCCATTAACAACCTGAAAAACATGAGATTAAGAAAACGGTGCTACATTATAGCAAGTAAAGGGTAATAAGAATGCATGACTAAAGTTGGAATACCACATACAAGAGCATCTTCAATAGGGTCTTTATTAGCCCAAATTTCTATATTTTAGAGGGCCAATTTGATGGAGATCAAGATGAAGATAAAAATATAGATGAGTTATAGTTTATACACAAGTTTAAAATAGATTTTAATTTCAATTACAAATATTTAGATTTCATTAGATTAGATAAGATCAGTTTTGATATTTTGATACAATTTTAGTTTAGTAGAAGTTAGTTTATTTTTAGTTTTTCTTAGATTATTTGCTTAATAAATAAAGGGCCTATTCATTGTAATTCACAACCCTTGATTATATAATAAATTGATATTTTCCTTTGCCCTCAATTCTTCTTTTCTTGGCCTCATTAGTTTATGTCCCTTGTCTTGTTCATTGTCAAATTATATGCTCACGTGTCACAATTTCTTTTCCTAAGAGTCAAACAAACTCTAGATTTAAAAGCTAAAATTAAAAGTGGATTTCACTCCCCAAATGTAGAGAACAATCCCACTCTTACATACAATTTTAGTGCTTCCATTTATTATTTCACACCTTTCCATACAATCCTTTGAAGATAAAGGAAAAATGACAAAATTAAAAATAAGCATGTAGAAAAATGAGGGAAAATGTTGAGTAACAATTGCCTAAGTTAAAATAAAGATAAAGACGAAATATAGTGTTGTTGAACTGGTAAAAAATTCACTCTTTCTTTTTAAGTAATCTTTAAGATGCTTTTTTTTTTTTTTGCCCTTTTTGGAGAAGAAGCTCGTTAAAATAAAAAGCATTGTTGGAGATGCTCTAACTAAGACATTTAACTCATAATAAGTCTCCCTGGCTCGGACAATGTAAAGCAGGAAGAGGCTTTAAGTGCTAACACGACAGAGAAAAAATGTATTCAGAATCTAGACAATCTAGTACCAATATGCATTTTTCCAGTATGAGTTAAATCAGAGATGACATTTTAATCTTTTCTTCCTCAATTTCAAAATGAAAAGTATTGTGCTCAAAACGCTGAATTTTGAATTGGTTTTTGCATTCCACCATCTGTAACTTTTTGTAAATCTCGGTTATTGTCTAATCCAATTATTTGGAATTCCTTAAACCAAAAGAGTTTCAATACTAGGAGAGAAGAAATTTAAGGCGATTCTACCCTATTATTCCCTTTATTTCACGCAATATTGTTTCGAAAATTATAATATTCAGGAATAGTACAAGAAAAGTGACTGAGGTAGGTAAAAAACATAGTAACCTGCATGCAAAGCATTTGAAAAGAATGTAGACATGCAAAAAAAAAAAAAAAA
>CAIGRB010086860.1:0-14487 GCA_903798255.1 Fraxinus quadrangulata | reverse complement strand
AAAAAAAAAAAAAACCATCTGTCAATGAATTTGGAGTAGAATATGCATATATGAAGAAATACTACCATAAAAATAGATATAGTAGCAAGTAGCAACAGAGGCCAGATGAGCTTTAGGTTTTGGTTTGCATGCAACATCAATTGGACTTATCCCACACTGATAATAATAGTTCCTTTCGAACTGTAAGATATGTAACTAGAAAATAAACTTTTGTATTTATGTATAATATAAACAATTTCCTAAATATCAAACCCAGAACATAGTGGGCTTAGATATAATGTTTCCTGGAGAGAAAAGTAACCATTCAGAAAAATCACAAATACATTACCTAAGCTGGATTGTCCATGATACAAACCAACATATAGCTTGTTCCACATTAGATAAAATTTCTTAATTTGAGAGACTTATTCTGAATAGTGTAAAACCTGAATTCCTAAAATCATTTTTAGGAAAAGTTGTCTATATGGATTTCAACTTAGAGAATTTGCTTATTTATTTGCACGAGTAAAGAGTAAGGGCCTGTTTGGGAATTTTGGGTTATTGGGTTACCTTAAAGTACCGGTTATTGGAGTTTTTTAAAGTACCGATTTTGGATGTTTATGAAGGATCTAATTTAGGATATTTTTTAGTGATGATTTTTAAAATAGTCCAACCCATGCTTTGGAATTTATTATTTAACGGTTTTTAAAGTTTTTATAAGAATAAAATTACATAGATATATGCAAAAAAATGTAGGTATGTGTAGTCACTCCTTACAATTCAATATTGTTTTACATAGTTTACCCAATCATTTTCTATTGTCTATGAACTAACCTTTAGACTAATTATAGTTGCTTTTAAAAGCTCTTGCATGCCAATCATTTTCTATTGGATTATAAGATGAAGAAAAAGGAATATAATTGTGAAGATAATTTTCATTAGTAGTTACATCTAAGCTCTTTTCGCTAAATACTTCCTAATGGACGACATCCAAATTTTTTAACTTAAAAGAGTTAGTTTATTGTATGAAATTTTTTTACTTGTAAATTTTTTATATATGTAAGTCAATTTTGACTTAGGGTGTGTTTGAGCCACATTATTTTGAAAGAATTTTTGGAATAGTAGATTGATGGAGAATGTGTTTTTGAAAAAGAAGGAAAATTTATTGATGTGATGGAAAATATTATTTTTATTAAAGAATGTGTGGTTGAAAATAAGTAGAAGAATGAAAATGAAAATTTTAGTGTGACTTAAACAAGGGCTTAAAAGTGAAATTTTTACCTAAAGTTAATTTTTTTAATTATAATTTTTTTTATTTATAAGTAAACTTTACAGTTATGAGTAAAATTTTTACACGTTTGAATTTTTTATTTATAAGTAACTTTTTATATTTTATAAGTGAAATTTTGTTATTTTTTAATTTATAAACAATTATTTTACATAAAAGTGAACTTTAGTCTTATAAGTCAATTTTTAATTATAAGTAATTTTTTGCTTATAGGTTAAATTTTTTAGCATTTGTATTTTCTCATTTTTTTATTTATAAACATTTTTTTACAAAAAAGCGAACTTTTGTCTTATATATCAATTTTTACTTATTAGTAGATTTTTTAGTTATGTAGCTTTTATTTATAAGTTAGTTTTGAATAAAATATGTGGCTTGAAAATAATTGTTTTAGATAGTGTAAAATTGGAAGAAAAATTGAAAAAGCGTAAAAAAATTACCGATTTGATGGATTGAGAAATACAACCAGAATTACGCTACATTGTTTTTAGGTGTTTTCCCCAAAAATTAACAAGCACGGGTTTTTATAACCTTTCATAGCCAGTGACACCAAAATAGTCAAAAACCAGTGGAAAAGATCTGGCAAGCAGGCTCTAAGACATCACGAAAACTTTATATTATAGTTCTTTTATGGATAGATGATTCCGATTTGTTACTTGGCTTAGAGGATTATAACAGATATGAGTTCCAAGAATGTAATGAAGAATGTGTTTGAGCAAATATTTAAGCCATGCCGTATCCGTCCTTGAATCATATCGTGGATTAATATACCTAAGGATGGACAGACTAAATATATTTGATTGCTACTGTTCCCAATACTATTTTACCAATTATTTGTGTGAGGAAATGTTTTGAATTTTTGGGAATAACTTCTTTATGATTGAATTCCGATCAATCAATAAATTAACAACTATTCAAGTTGAACTGAATTTCAAATGCCGAGTAACAAAAATCAGGATTTGTATAAACTCTACTGATAGAAAATCAGAAAACTCACATTACATTCTGTTCCAAGGCGAGACCTTAGGTATGGCAATAATTTCTTCCATTCCTTAACAGTACTTCCATTAGCCCCTGCCTCAATTACAATCAATTAATAAACATAAAAAAACCACAAAACCACCCAAATTAGAGAGCATGCGTTCACCTCCAAATACCCACAATATATAAGTACATATCAGAAAACAAAACACGAAAACGAATTAGAGAGAGCAAACAAATCACCTCCAAAACGACACATATATAACTACTAATGCGGGCGTTAATGTCAATGCGATAAACTGCACAAAAAAAGGAAAGAGAAATCGAGACCTCGAGGATTGACAACGAATACAAGGTCGCGGCGGCGAAAGGCGGCGGCGGCACCGACGGGAATTGTACGGTCGGCGGTGAGATCTGGAGCCCGGGATTGCTCTGCTCTGATAAATGAGGGTTTAGCCATTGGCACTACTGCTACGCGGTGAAATGACAACATATCGGCATTTACATATATACACACATGTATCTATATATGTATGAATTAAGATTAATGCGTGAGATCAAGAATGAATGATCAAATATTAATTAAGCTTAAACTTGGAGGAAATCCCCAAACACCGAGAAAACAATGGGATGATTAATTGGTTTGTCCTTTGTTTGACTTCAGGTTGTCGTACAAGAATTAAGATATGGCTAATGAAAATATGACATCTGTTAAATAATTACAATTCAACCAAATCACCGTTTAGATTACTTATCCAACTTAGGTAATGTCAATGTTTACGCATCAAACTTCAGAATGCTTCTCAATGATAATTCATCTTTGAAATATTGCACTATATCCATCATTCGCCATATTTCGTTTCTTTCGTTGCTAATGTATCGTACGAAAATTTCACGTAACATGGTATAATCATTTAAAAAATTACAACTCATCAATCAAATCATCGACTCACCAAAATCAACATATGTAAAACGCGATTTCCAACATCTATAAACTTCTTTAAAACCATATAAAACGTCCTTAATTTCAATCCTAAAAATTCTTAGCCCCCAATTCACTCTCGTACAACTAAATTGTATAATTAAACAGAATCAATTGTTGTGAATGATGTAATGAGCTACTACTGATAAAGTCTTATCTCTCAATTGTATCATTTGCTCGACGTCTCTTTCATCCCAATCTTTCATTTTTGCAAGCGTGTATCTAACTATTGGAGGCCGGAAATGTCATTGAGAATCGAGAAACACTTCTATGACGGTCGAATGAAAATTTTATAAATATTTAGACGGGTTTAGTCGTTAAAGATTGATTTTACATGTATAATGAACGTCGAGGACTAATTGCTATAAATTAACGAGCTACTCCCCAACGGTGCAAATGCTCCTATTTGATACCGAACAAAACATTTCTCTCCATCTCCCTCTCAAACAATTCGGAATATAAGTTCACACCAATACATAGATTACCTGTCTATACATACAACGGTTATGCATATACGTGTGTATATAGGTGTATGTGTGTGTTTAATTCTCTCTCATTAAGCAGACGATTGATCTCAAAGGAGGAAAAAACTACGAAATTCTAAACCCTAGTTTTGTTTTTCTCTCGATTCAGGCAGAAACAGAAACCTAGTTGAGGATATGCTTTTAGATAATTTTGTACCGAAAGCCGGGGCGTTATTATCGGTAGTTTGAGGTTTTAATTATTTTGCTTTAGGAGAAAAGGGTAGGGGTGTTTTTGTTTTCATGTATGTATATTGAATTTCACTGGATTTAGGAATGGGTTTTGATTGAGCATCAGCCTGCGGATTAGCTCGGTTTTCAGTTATAGCATTTACTGTTGCTTTGTTAGCTTTTATTTGGATGTGAATATATGAAATCAGCTCGAAAATTGGAGGTTTGACAAATTTGCTATTGGTTTGATTAAATAGTGGGAGGGTTCGAGGGCTCAGTTTGAGGTTCATGGGAAATTGAGGATTTTGATTGAGTTTTGGGGGTATACTTTGTAGAATTGTGTTTTTGCTTGGTCGGTGGACGGTGTGATTTGTGTACTAGAGCTTGTTATATTTAGCCCAACAGCAAGAAATTTTAGCTGGGAATTGCAGAATGAACTTACAAAATGAAGATCAAAACTCACAGGACAATGTTCTTGAAAAGTCACACGAAGTGCAAAAGTAATTAACTTGCTCTTCTTAAGACGAGTTTGTTAGTTTCATTTAATGTCATATTTATTTGGGTGAAAATTGACATACAAGTTGTTTTTATGTTATAGGAAGCCGAAAATCTTGTACACTAAAAACTTCCTTTTGTCTTTGCGTGATCTGGATATTTGCAAGAAGTTACCAAGTGGGTTGGACGAATCTATACTAAGGTAAGAACGCTCCCCCCACCCCATGAGAATTACTAATGCCTAGTTAGACAATGGCTTCAAAAGAATATTTATCAAGTTATCTTCCAGTTCTGTTGGTTTATTGCATTCCTTTCTTGTTGTTTCTATTTCTATTAAAAGGTACTGTGGCATGTTTTGTGTATTTTGTTGAATTTGAAGCAGTGAATTTGTGGATGCCTCGCAAAACATACAAGATCGACCAAGAAATTCAGGAAGCTTTCCATTGCAGGGCTTCAGACGCAATGAGTATGGCTCATCACCACCTACTCGTGGCGATTCTAGTAATTACTCGCGCGGCACTTATGGGAGATGGGAAAGCCATTCTGGACGGAGTGATCGAGACAGTGATTCACAATCTGATAAGGATTCAGGTTCACATTAAAATTTCTCTGAATGCTTGGAGATATACCCATCCGTATTTCCACTGCTAATTTATTTGTATAATTGATTAAAGCATGCGAGTACAAATGTGGAGCCTGCTTTAGAGGTCTCATTGAACTATAAATCAAGAGCCACACCTGGACTTTGATGACACCTAGAACTTTAGTGCTTGAGGCAAGGAAATTGAACCTCAGGACACATATATATAGGCATCCAGGTCCATATCTTTAATAATTTTTTCAATTTTCTTTTCTTAGTATTATTGAATTGAAACCAGTAGAAGGATTTCGATCCCCACTACCGCAGTGCCCAAAAAACGGTAGTACTCTGCCTGTCCAGTGTCCAGTGGTCAGTTCCAAAATGATCTGAAGAAGGGTATTATTAATACTGTTTTCAGGTGTGCGTGAGTCGTAACTTTGTTTGGCTTTGACTCGTGAAATGTGATCTTGTCATTTATGGACATTGCATGACAAGATTTTAAGCGTTTTCACTTCTCCATCCACAAAAATGTGTAAAAAGTGTAAATTAAATCCAAAAGGTATAAATTATATGTTTATGCATGTATTCACATGTTACCTATGGATTCTTTAATAATTACTAAAGCCGATCCTTGAGTATTTTGTAGCAAGGGGAAGGGCACAGCTCTAGTTCCTAGGAAGTACATGGAGTATAGTTTCTTATAAATTCTTGGAAAGGTCTGCATGTCATACTATTGAAACATCATGAATTATGTCTTCATTTTTAGTTCTGAAATAAATTTTTTTGTCAATACATAATTACAAGCATTATGCAATTGTTCACTGCCCTAGACCGATATTCTCAAACTAGGTATTGAAACGATGGTATGTTAAAATTCTGTGGACTAGTTTTATGACCTTGTTTAGTGTGATAAACAGGAAGGAAAGATATGAAACTTGGTTAGAGGGTTACTTTGTGCTGGGCCTTCTGGTGGACCATTATTATTTATGCAACTCTAGCTTAGAGATGCATTTCCTTTTGCTGTGTAATTTTGTTGAACCATTTGATCAAAAAACTTAAGCCGTTGGAGAAGTTCACGTTTATCATTTAAATATAGTCTTCAATGTGCTCCATCATGTGTAGGCGGGATTCTATTTTTCCATCAAAGACTGACACGTGTACCAGTTCATTAAATAGGCGACGATGAGACTGAACCCTAGACATTTGCTTGCTTTATTATCACGTTGAGCCATTTGGTCTAAAAGTTTAAGCGGTTAGATGCTTCGACGTGTTTGTCAAAGATTATAATTGCTTATAACCAGTGGGTTCCAAGGAATGCAGTTAAAAAGTTAGTAAAAATTATGAGTCCTACGAAATGTGTGGATAAAAATAGAGTTTGACCGACTTATAAGTATTTATATTATAAGTACTTATAAGCTTTGACTATATCATTCAAATGAGTCCATCAACTAATCTCACATTTTACTATGTTTATTCCTTTATCTGGCTTTGTTGGACCAATGATATACTTATTCTATAACCAAAATTAGCTGTAGTTGGAATTCCATTTTCTCCTTTTCTTCTTTTCCTAGAATGCTAAACTTTTAGAGGGAATGGAGCTTGAATACTGTCAAGAGGTACCGAATTCTCTCAGTCCCTGTATTCTTGCTTAATGACTGGGTGCCTAGCTTGGTGCTGGTTCCTTGGGTCAAACCCATTTATCCTTCTGCAAAAAGTTTATGCAGACAACTTATAAGTTCTCTATTGCACTCCCAATATCAGATTTCCGTGCACTGTGAGTGCATGCAAGCCATATTTACCCTTTTGTTCCTGTACAGCTCATTATTTTCTCCATCTTTCAGTCTTCCACCATTCACAACATTTTTATCAGATAGTTATTCTTATGGTCTGATGACTTTTTCATGCATCATTTGCAGATTCTGGAAGGAGATACAGCCATCCATCTCGGAGGTCTTGGCAGACTCCTGAGCATGATGGACTTCTTGGAAGTGGTTCATTTCCAAGACCATCTGGTTATGCAGCTGGAATCTCAGCTGCAAAGGTGCGAGCAAATGAGAACTATCAACTTAGCAAGAAGAATGAGCCATATCAACCTCCGCGGCCATATAAGGTTAAGTTTCCTGTAAATTCCATTTGATTTCTGGTAGCTCAGTTTCCCGTGTCTGGGTCAGTGAGCTATAGTTTTCTTTCGTTTTCTGTGTCCAAATTGTTCTAAAAACCTCGGTGCACTCATGTGCCATATTAAGAAAACTTGTGGGCGTTTTGTTAAGCATAATCTCATGCAATTCATAATTATTTCAGGCCATACCTCACTCTCGGAGAGGCACCGATTCCTATAATGATGAAACATTTGGTTCAACAGAGTACACTAGTGATGATAGGGAAGAAGAAGAAAAGAGGAGAAGAGGTATATTTCCTTTCTACTTGGAGCCATGTGTGGTTGGTACCTTTGCTGCTGCTATATTGTTTTAATATGTCTTCTACTTCATTCTTTTTGTCATTGGCTGAGTTTTATCTTGACTTCCTTTCCAGATTCGTTTGTATTGATGAGAAAAGAACAACAGAAGTCTCTTCAGGAGAAACAGAAAATGAGTCTGGAGAAGCATAAAGTTGACAATGCCTTAGACCTTTGTGAATCTTTGGAGGGTAACAAAGAGGAAAAGGGACTTCTGGGAGGGTATAATGAATTGGATGTTTCGACTGCAATTACTCCTGTTTTGAGTAACGAATTTGAAAAATCCTGTTTTTCTTCAAATGCTTCTAGACCATCTGTTCCACCAGGTTTTACTAACAATATTCTGGAGAAGAATTCTGACACGAAATCTTTGGTTCCTCTCCATTTAACAGAGGTATATTATTTCCGGTTACTCTCTATGATTGATTGCTGGATGACCACTGGCCAATTATCTACGTTAGATATATAGCCTGTCATTTTCCCCTCTTATAATTCTTGTGGTGACCTTGTTTGTAATATGCTGCAATCTGCCTGCCTAGTTTTCTGTACTTTGCTGAATTAATTAGTCTGTGACGAGCTTGGAAGGAAAAACACACTCCGTTTCAAGTGATTTCCTCTATTTTTGTGCATTTCTTTGTTGAATGATAGATGGCTTTATCATCCGCTTTTATTGCCACATAATGCTTGAATGAATCAATTAATTTTTGTCGCTGGCTACGATTATATTCTTCTCTCTTCCCCCTTTATTTTATTCTAGGGTGGGTGGTTGGGTGGGATACTATGAAGAAAGATAATTTGTCCTTAAATGTTTTTTATTTTCCTTGTCCAAACTTTGCCTACTTTGGATACTATAGTTGTCAGTTTTTTCAACAGTTAGTTAGGCCCTCAGAAAGTAGTGGTAAACTAAAAATATTTTCTCATTCAAGGAAAACTTACTCTGGAAACACAAGTTGAAAATTGGGATGCACAGTTTATGCTAAGAATGTAGATGCTAATACCAGAATATGCGTGTACCGCCATTGATACATTTGCCAAGTGGAAGCTTTATATATCTAGCCGGGATCTTAAATACTTTTATATGGTATTTTATGTTATTCAGTGATTGCCGATAAATTTATATTGGGTAATGCTGTTATAATTGCTCTGTCAGAAACTTCTCTGTCTTTGTTCTTCACATGTATCTAATTTCTTTTGCTCTTACAGATTGGGAAGCGTGTAGCAGGGGAAAGACTTCTGCATTTTAGAACCAACCCTGTCCAAAATGGTAATGTTGATGGTTTAAAGCAGCAGTTATCAAAAGAAATTAGCTCCGTTGATGGGCAAACTGAAGATAAGAATAAGTGTGTACCACTTCTGAACGAGGGGAAGATTGTGAATTCACACTCAAGTTTAAGCGTGCCTCACGAGAAAGTCAGCATGGAAGATCAGGGTGATCCTACTAGTTTTTCGGATGACCATGGAATTTTGAACGAGTCGGAACTTAATGCCAAAATATTGGAGGACAAAGTCGTCGGCACGTCCGAGGGAAACTATTCATCAGTTCTGGAAAAAAAATTTGGCAGTACACTAACGATGAAAGATGATGGGACTGTGGATTCAGCTGAGGTAGTCATACTTCTAATGGTCTTTACGGCTTCCTTTGTCAACAAATTGGTCTTTACGGCTTCTTTTGTCAACACTTCTTTCTCCTTTTTATCAACAAATTGGTCTTTACGGCTTCTTTTGTCACATACCTAAGCTTAATATAAGTAAATAGTTATTTCAAGTAACTTATTGTTTCCAAACATGTTGGATGCATAGCTTTTTTCTTACTTTTAAGTAAAAAAAGTTACTTATTTTGGAAGTAACTATGAACTTATTATCAAAATAAGTAATTTACTTATTTCCTATTTTGGCCAACGAAAAGAATTATTTACTTGTAAACTTATTCACTTACAAAATTTACTTGAAAGTAAACTTTTAATTTAAGTGTCACATGCTGATTGTATTTGAACAAACACTTCTCTGAGTTGGGTAGATTTAGTCTGTCAAGGTCTAGGGTGATTGATCTTTTAGGCCTAGCGAAATGAACAGGTGTCTCTTATCTATTTATTGACATTCATTTAGTCCAACTTACTCCTTTTCTTTACCTTCCCATCTGCATTGCTTTGACTTCCATTACTATACTTTATATCTTGCCTTTTCCCTCTAGCATCACAATGGCAAAGTTCCTGACACATGGAGCCCAAAATCTACTCAGTCCTCAAAGTTTGCCCGATGGTTTTCTGAAGAAGGTATGGATGATGAGTATTTTGCGTTCAGTTTTGTAAGTAGTCCTAGAAAGATGAAATTTACACCGTGCTGTTCCTTTGTGTTGCATTACAGAAGCTCAGTCAGTGAATGATATCTCAGCTGGAAGGCCGAATGATTTACTCGAGTTAATTGTCACTAGTGATAAAGAAAGATCACAAGTTTCTGCTGCAAAATCTGAGCACTTTACACGTGAGAGCTCCGAACTTACTAGTAAGTCCTCAGTTGGCATCTCTGCAACTAATGGTGTCTCTGAAGAAGTGTTCAGCAGTAATAAAAAAGAAGTAACTTCGACTGTACTTACATGCGAAGACCTTGAACAGTCAATTTTGTCAGAATACAGTCAAAAGAATTCAAACACAATGCCGCTGTTGAAAGGCTGGAGTGCTTCCAGCACAAATTTTGAACAGCCTGGAGAACATGATGATCATGCATCTCAGCAGCTGCTTTCATTGTTGCAAAAGGGAGCAGACCCAAATACTATGAACCTGGGCCCCATTCCTGACATTGGCTTTGGAGACAAAGTACTAGTTTCCGAAGAGCATGAAATAGGAACTGCAGTTGATGATAAAGCTGAAGAGCAAACTAATAATATACATTATTCTGGAAAGACTCTTACTCTTGAAACGCTCTTTGGAACAGCTTTCATGAAGGAGCTCCAGTCAGTTGAAGCACCTATTTCTGTCCAAAGGGGCTCAAATGCGTCTGCGCGAGTTGCTGCTCCGGAGCCTCATGGATTATCCTTTCCAGTCATGGAAAATGGTGTTTTTTCCTCTACATTTGATGAAATTGGACTTCGAAGAACAAGTCATGAAAATAGTGTTTTGAGCTCAAATCACAGAGAGCAAACCAACCTGGCCAAGTCTGGGAACTGGCTAGGATTTGATGATTCTCAAATAAATTCATCAAAGCACCCGACTGAAGTAGTGGCCAAACATGGTGGCTATAGTGGGGCAGTTGAATTTCAGCTGCCTGAATATGAGAGCTCAATTTCTGTTGGAGATTCTCTGAAACCCCAATTGTTGACATTGATGCCAACCGGAAATTCAAGTAAAAACGAGTTCTTGTCTTCAAACGTGCACGTTGACGTAGCTGAGAATTTGGCAGCTATGGGTGCTGTCATCAAAGACAAAAGAACTATGGTAGGTTCAGAAAGTCTGCCCTTTGCACATGGTCCTTGTGAACAGACAGATCCTGAGATTCCATATCGCAATATTCAGGTCCAACCATCACCTCCCCAGTTTCAGCCCCCACACATGAGTCACGTGAGTCCATTATTCCATCCATTGGATTCTCATTCTGCTCACACGAGTTCCCAGAAGAAGTTCATGGGTCCAGTGAGTATGTTCAATCATGATGCTACAGCCAATTCCCAATATCCTGCAAAAATTATTCGGCCTCCTTTTCGTCATCCCAATGCAGGAGTTGCAGGGTACGATCTCCATGCTCATCGTTCAATGCTGCATCCTATGCCAATACAAGGCAATCGTCCTCAGCTGTTACCTGACTTTCCAAGGGGTGCTCCTGTGCCTTATCCTCGCAATCAGACAACCAGTTTTATTCAGGACATGAACCCAATGCAAGGGTTTCCTTTTGGACCCCACCAACGCAACATTGGTAGCGTTGGGATGTCAATGCCAGGTAGAAACTTCCCCCCTTTTTAAAGTTTTCTGTTTTCGTCCTTACGGCTTACTATAGCTGAGATATATTTACCACATTCTTTTAGGTTGAACCTTTTCAATTCATATTAGGGTAAGTAAATTGCGCCATAGCAAATCAAATCAAAGAATACTTGTGCAGACTATAAAACTTCAAAAAATCAAAGTTCTGGATCTAATCACCTTGGAAATTGAAAAGAAAGAGAAGTAGGTTATGGGATTGTTCTTTGGTAAGTAAAAAACAAATTAAGATTAAGTATATCTACTTTTTCTTTTCCTTTTTTACTTGAATTACATATGAATAAACAGTACTGAAGTTTATCATAGACTAAAATTTATACTAAGATCATTCTATGCTGATTCCTGAGGATATAAGAACCTAGTAACCTCTTCTGGGCTGTCAAAATGCCTGCTAATTATCTTCCTGCTTTGAACTCCTTATTTCACTAATCTGCCTTTGTACAATATTTCTAATTGATGTACTTGCTTTTATCAGCTAGTTAATTAGAGCTAAACCTTTCTTAGAATAGTTATAAAAATCCACATTTACATGTTGGTGTTAGTTGACCCCTGTAATTGTGTTGTCCTTATTTGGTTATTACCTTGCAGCTTTAATTGTTATAGAAGTCAACATGGGAGTACTTATATCATTCTATATGATGTAATGAGAATGTATCAATATGTTCTCTAAATCCTCTGTTAAGTTAATGGCCAAAGGTGGTTATCCTGGTTCTGGAACCAAAAGGAATTAGTAGGCTTTTTGTATGCTACAGAGTGGTAGTGATGTAGGACGGGTAAGAGAGAGAGAGAGAGATGGATAGAAAGAGAGAAGAAAATATGGGACAAAAACATGGAAGAATTTCAATATCACTGTAAAAGTCAAATCAATTGTCTATAATAATTATATCAGAATCTTTTTCTTATTTTTTTGCCTAAATTAAGTGCGTATTTTGGCAAGACTTCAAAGAAATCTCCATATGTAGTCAACAAAAATCCTGTACCATGGGGTAATTGGTGATTGTTGGCAGCCTAAGTAATCTTCTAGTACTGACAGTCATCTGGCGTATCTAGACATAAATATCAACAGTTTGGATATTGAAGTCAACAAACTACAGACTAATGGAACTTTCACTGAAGTTATTTATTTATTTATTATCTTTAAGGAATCAGAAATTATTTACCAATCGAAATGGTTTTGCTTTTGGCCAACCTCAAGTGCATTGAGAGTAAAGCTTAGTTTGTTGTGGGAAGGGTTTTACTTGTACTTCCAAAGCAAACGAAATATTGAATTTCAAAGAAAAGCTTATGGTAAGTGGAATAAATTTAAAGAAGTTCCGCCTTCTCAAAAACATTTAACTAACAATTATCAGAAGTTCAAACTGTTATTTTGTTTGATATATTAGATATTATGTATACAATTTAATCAGTCAACTAGCCTTTAGATATGTATTATGGTTATCCTGTGTGTCACTAGGTAGAAGACATAGCCTTTTATTGTTTGAACGACGTTAGGAAAAAATTGGAGATGTCAGCTGTAGCCTGTAAACGATAAAATTTGAGTGGTTATATTATAGTTGAAAAATCTATAGAAATCAAAACATTTCAAATATTGAATCATGTCTTGGGGAAATTCTAAGTATGTACTTCTAAAATCTGTTGAATTAAGCAGATAGTACTTTCCCACTTTCATATATAGTAAAATGATTGGCAATGAAAGTTGGCTACCTCATCTCAATGAATTAGAAAAATATGTTTGTTGTGTAAGAGGAAGCAGTATCTATCAGAAACCCAAATAGGAATTTTTGAATTTTATTCATTTTCTCAAAGGTTAAAGATTTAGCACCTTTTGTGTTCTTCCATCTGGAAAATGGATCTTATTGAAAAATCCGTTGCAGGTTCTTGGCCCTTCATGAAACAAGCATTTAGTGCTTATTGATCTTGGTCTGCTTTTATGCTTGGATTCATATTTTATATTTTTGAGTTGGACACTAGTTTTGTGGTTTAACATTGTTGCAGATAACACAAGCATATAACTGCCAAAGCATGACTCCTACTATTCATAATTTGTGCTTGTGCATATCTCCATAATAATTGAAACAAGAAACAACTTAATCTGAGATTTGTGTTTTTTTTTTTCCCCATTTCGAGTAAAAATTTACAAATGTTGCTCCCATTCTTGTTCCAGCTCCTGATAATTCTTTTGGTAATCCTCCCGAGGCATTCCAAAGGCTAGTCGAAATGGAACTCCAGGCAAACTCAAAGCAGGTCCACCCTTTTCATGCTGCTCATAACCAAGGAGTTTATAGTCACGAACTAGACATTCGTTTCCCGAGGTGAAGGTTTGATCATGATCACTCTTAATTCACATGGACACGTGCCACCGCAAAACAGTCTCCGCATTGAATGTTCTTGTCCTGGCATACCTGGTTGGATTATTTATTTATTATGGGATTTGCAGCAGTTTGAGACTGTTGGTTTTATATTTTCATAGGAGTTTAGGAAGCCCGAGAGTTTTCTGATAGAGATTTTGAAGTATATTTGTTAAAGATTTCAGCTGTTTTCTCTTCTATTTTCCATGTACAGTATCTTTTTTCCTGAATTTTTTGTGAAAAATTGCATCAGCAGTGCAGTCCACTTTGTGGGTTTCTGATACTTGAAATGCCATCTGAACAAACTGATCCTATGAAAACCAGTATGGTATCTGTAGGTTCAAATGCTTTTTTTGTATCTGATTTTTTAATCATTATGTAATGGAGTTGATCTCCTTGTCCAGTGTCGTGGATGGGACAAAGCATGTGAAAGTCCATGGCTTTATGAACTCATAATTTTTGGGCACATCAGTCGAAATAATTCAGTTGAAAATAAAAGGAATAATGCAATTCATCTAGAGTAGGAATGATCACTGGTCTATGTAGTGGTCTTAGTAGTGGGATCATTGCTATATTAATCAGGGCCTCTTTGATATAATTTTTTTGAAAAATGTGAATAAAAAATAGGAAAAAGTTATGAATTCATGTGCAAAAATATAATATTGGAATTATATACAGTTGAAAATGAGTTTGGAGAAAAATAAGTTTTAAAGAATATGTAC
>CAIGRB010086839.1:0-25635 GCA_903798255.1 Fraxinus quadrangulata | reverse complement strand
TATGCTCTAGAAATGATTACAAATTAATTCAATTCTTTTGATTTGTATAGTTTTCAATTCGAAAGTAGCATTGAACTAGATCAATTCTATATCGAGTTTGAGTTATTAAAATTACATTAGAATATGACAAAATGCTTGAAACTTTATAATCATCTAAAAGTTAGATAATACCAAAATAGTGTGAATGCATACTCATTTTTATCTATATCCTTCATTAATGTGAATTTTATCCGTTCACTTGTGAAGGTTATCTTATTGATATAGTTTCTTATTATCTTGTTGAGATAAATAGTCCGATCCTATTTAAATTGTCTATTTTACAAATGGAGTTCTAATATTTTGAGATTCGATCTACAATTTTTATTCACATATGTTTTGTATATATAATTTTAGATAGAATATTTCAATATATAATTGAATAGTAGAATATAATTTTTTTTCCTTCTACATATAAGTGGAACGTTAATTCTGAGTTGTTATCTTTAAGCTGAAAGTATAGGACACATGTTATTAATGTGATTTCTTAAGTTAGATACAGACCAGAAACTAAAAAGTGATTTACATATTTACAATCATACAAAAAGTCGGAACGCTCTTTATCATGATAATCATCACTTGAATGACATTTTACATCCTATTTTAAAATATATCGTTTAAAAACTCAAAAAAATACGAAATGATACCATGAACATTCACAATATGATCATTATCATTTAATGTTGTGTTGCTTTGCAATATACTTTCAATTTAATGAAACAATTTGTGTGGTCAGTACGAAATCATATAAAATTATTTCATTTTTACAAATTTAACATGATTGAAGAACAAACTATAACAAAATAAGGGACTTTTTGAGGCCTAACAAACTTCGAAAATAGAAAGTAAAAGGAAAAGAAAACAAATGAGGTGAGATCAACCAAATAGGTATAAGGGTGAGTTTTCCAATTTCTAATAAACTTTAATGGGCAAAGTGAAATGAAAGAGAATATACCCTTCATTATATTTATAATTAAATAAACTAGTAGGCGCAGACGTCCAATCAATAGGGGGCGCCACATGCACCCCTTGGAGAGACAAAGTGCATTCCTCTCCATATTGTCACATCCAATGCATCAATGATCTCTTAAAGACCAACTTGCTACTGAAGCAATAGATCAAGTGACAACTAAATAATGATTTGATTGAATTTTCAAAAATTAATCTTGCAACTATAATGAAATGTTACGATTCAATTTGTTCTACTTTAGATGTAATAGTCCTTCAATTTATCCATCGATACTCTCTTAAGACTTTCGAATTGATTTGAGCAAACCATCATTTTATCCAAATGATTGATCTTATCGTGTCAAAAAACTAGACAAATCTTCATGTAAACGACAATGCCATCTCTTGTGCATGGCCAATAATAAGCACATTGCACCAGTGCACAAAGTGCATTCCTCTCCATGTTGTCCCGTCCAATGCTTGTTGTGATCAAAGATCTCTTAGAGACCAACTTGCTACCGATGCAATAGATCAAGGATTGATAATAAAATTTTCCTTTTCTCATTCCCAAAATATATGGCAATTTCTGTTTGTGTTTTTTAATTTCTTGTTCTTTCTCCTTTTATATTTTTATTTTCTTCTTGAGTCCTCCCATCCTCAATCTCCCTTGGATCATGAAGAAGCCCATTAACGGGGAAAACAAAAGCAACAACTCCCCCTTTGCCCTACAAAAAGATGTTCATTCGCTCCTCTCTCTCTCTCTAAAATCTCTTTCTCTCTCTAGAACCTCCATCCGTAATCACACTGGAGGTTCATATGTAGGAAGAACTCATTATACCAACTTGACATGCTAAAATCTTTTCTTAAGGAAAATCCCATTAAAAATCTACTCTTTATGCGATTTTCCAATGTCTGATGTTAAGAGTTTTGATTATACAGCATCA
The DNA here is from genome assembly GCA_903798255.1 of Fraxinus quadrangulata. Taxonomy (NCBI): domain Eukaryota; kingdom Viridiplantae; phylum Streptophyta; class Magnoliopsida; order Lamiales; family Oleaceae; genus Fraxinus; species Fraxinus quadrangulata. The sequence goes on along the minus strand of CAIGRB010086839.1, from coordinate 23,707 downwards.
AATATGCTATGTACAGAAGGAACCAAAAGTTTGTGCTTTGATGATGATGATCTTGTCAATGGCCAAAGCTATGAAATCAAGAGTGATGAGGGCTTGAGTTTTAGAAATGAAGGATCAGATTCAGAGCCATTAGTTAATTTTCCATGTTTGAGCGAAGAGAACTTTGGTTTAATGCTAGAGAGAGAAAAAGGGTTCTTGCCTAAAGATGATTATCTCAAGCGATTGAGAAATGGGGACTTGAATTTGATTGTGAGAACGGAGGCTCTTGATTGGATTTCTAAGGTGATATAAATTAAAATTTTGTTGGGTTTTTGCTTTATTTTCATTTACAACTTTTTTTTCCCATTTTATAAATTGATTTCACCAACTTTTCTATTATTATATAATTTGTTTTGTACTAGTTTATCTACATTTTTATAAATTTTCGGCTAGATTGCATTTTCTGGATTTCCTTATTCATTCCCATAGAGTTTCAAGAAATGGGATTTTTCTCTCATTAATGAGTTTTCATTAATAATGGATTGAATAATTGGATACTCTTTGGATTAAGCATTCAGCATTATTCTTGGATTAATGGCATTTATGAACCATTCATGTAATAGTTTCTTGGGTATTGACATTGACACTGAAATGTAATTATCTTATATGCTCTTAAAGTTTATTGTTCTGGGGATTAAGCAAACTGTACTACTCTGTCTCTTAGTTGAAAATGCATCAAGAGTTCTTTATAGCTGTGAGATAATCTTCAAATCCTGCTGCTTCATTACGACACACCTACAAAATTGGAGGGTTCAATCATAGTGCTGCCTTAGATGTGCGCTATTTTTTAAGTCTGTCCCCAGCCAAAGTCGGAGGATTCAGCCTTAGGGCCTCTGTTGGGCAATCCCAATGGAGCAATAGAGTTATGCTTTTATAGGTTCATTGCTAGCCTAAGTCACGAAGCAGCAGGTTCTCGAGATTCTAGCACATTTTTGCCGTTGTGCACTTTTTGACATCCATAATAGCCATGTTGATTCCTAATTTCAGTCAATTGCATTTTTGTTCTTTACAGGCTCATGCTCACCACAGTTTTGGAGCATTGTGTTTGTGTTTGTCTATGAATTACTTTGATCGAGTTCTATCAGTCTACGACCTGCCTGTAAGTTCATTGTACAATCCAATTGATTTGTTTGTTTGAAATGTGACTTGTTTTATTGTGTCTGATTAATGATTTTCTTTTCACATTCTTCATCAAATTTTCCTTTGCATGTATAGCAAGGTAAACCATGGGTTGTTCATTTGATAGCGGTTTCATGTTTGTCACTAGCAGCCAAAATGGAAGAAATTGAAGTTCCTCTCACTGTCGATTTACAGGTGAATGAGAGGTAAAACAATATGTTATCACTTAGTGTCCTTTTGATAAGTTTTTTTTGATAATGTGGATTCATCTAACAGGTGGGCGAACCAGAGTTCATGTTCGAAAGTAAAACTGTTCAAAGAATGGAGCTTTTTGTATTGAGCACCTTAAAGTGGAAAATGCAAGCTTATACTCCATGTAGCTTCATCGACTATTTCCTCCACAAGATGAAGAAGGATGAATTCCCATCAATGCGTTTGATCCCTAGATCAATTGAAGTCATCTTAAGCACAATTAAAGGTACGTATCATCTGACACTGATTTAGAGGATTCGAGAAATTGAGTCATTTGGTCGGGACACGACTTGAGAAACCTTTCTTGGCTAACATTGTATGCAGGTATTGACTTTTTGGAATTCAGTCCTTCTGAAATAGCCGCAGCAGTAGCAATATCTGTTTCAGTACTAGCAACGGGCATGAACGAGGCACTGCCCAGTTTCTTGGGAGTAGACAAGGTAATTTCTATTAGTACCCCACTGCACTAGAGCTCAAACTCAGTCAAAATATGTAACAAATTTTCATTTTTGTCTCTTTTCTTTTGTGGGGTTTGCAGGAAAAAGTGATCAAATGCCTTAAATTGATCCAAAATTTGACAAACATTAATGGGACAACTCCAAATGGGGTGTTGGAGGCTGCATGCTTGGGCAGTGATGGAAGACCAGTTGATTCATGTCCAAATTCTTCACACTATCCAAATACTAAAAGAACAATACTGGACAAAACACCATTCGAAGACGACTTGAAGTCATGAAATGTGAATATTTGCTGTCAAAAGTCTGAAATTTGGTTGATGGGAGCTTTGGTGTGGTATAGAAAAGGTGCCCCTTTGATAGCATAGCATGAGAAAATGTTGAGAGCTCTCATGTTTCAGGCGTGAAAAGGAGGAATTGTTTCTAACTGTCTATAACCATATAGTCATAGAATTTGGGAGAAGATAGGTAAGGAGAGAAACAAAGGAAAAAGGCATGGAATTAATTAGTAGAATTGAGTATTTGTTCTATTTATTTTTCATAAATTTAGCAAAAATGGTTACTTCTAAATAATTAGTAGACTAATCTTTTTTCATGGATTATGCGCATTTTGTTAGTGTGTAAACACACTTGTACGTAAACGTAGATTCGACGGTTAGTGAAAATTGTTCACTTCTAAGATCATTGGATGGCTTTTTGTCATATTTCTATAGCATTGTCGTTGAAATATTCATAGAACAAACTCGATTTGTCCAATTCACTCTGACGATCAAATTGTCTCAAACATGGATGGAGTGATCTTGGGGTTGGGACTTTGTCGACTGTTCAAAGTAGTTTGCATACTTTGCTAGCTCGGCCTTCTAGGGTCGATCTCCATCTGGACGGCACAACCCACCTTATGAAATCAATCTTCTAGATTGCCCTAGTCTGCTCATTGTGCTTGACCACGAGTGGGCCTAATCTTTGGCCAAGCTATTATTTTGTCTCTAACAATGACTTGACTTGTTACTTTAAACCTCATTTCGTGTTATGTCGGGTATAAAAATAGTCTACAAACGGTGATAAGTGGATCATACGATCAGCACCATTGAAAAAAGATGGTGTAAAGTTTGATTCCAATATCCAAATGGGCACTACCATTGACAACGTGCTTATATTTCTTCAATCATAATTTTTGTTACAATAATATTAAAAGTACATTTATTAGATTATATTCTCAATGACATCTCCTTTGTTTTTAAAGAATTGTGGGCATGAGAAGTGAATTTTTTTTTTTTTTCAAAAACTGTCCAATGATATGTTGTCATGTTGCACAATGTAAATAATGATATAAGAGATGATGTACATATAGCATGATTGTTTTTGTTAATGATAACTTCTCGTGCTATAATTTAGCATGTGGGCCGGACGTAATGGGCCCATGACAGGCCCACTGCCCTTTTGGTTTTGACTGGTCAACATCTACAATCAGGTGTGGGGAGCCAAGATTGATGTTGGAATCTGTCATGCGAGAAAATTTGCACTGTAAGTCCTTAATCTATATTAATAGTGGCAACTTAAGTATATTTATCTATCGAGCCATGAGTAGATCAACAACTATTCCACCTCTCGACTTTATAAAAGAAACATTTATAATTCATAACCATTCAATTTAGTTATATTTGTGGTTTCTCTCATTTCTTTTGATATCTGAAAAAAAAAAAAAAAANAAAGAGTAACAGTCTTATTAAAGAGAATTGGGGTTAGCCCGCCCCTCCCACCGCCACTTGATGCCACCCTCTCTCCCACCGCTAGTATTGTCACGACTTTCTCCTTCTCCTTCACCTTCACCTTCACCTTCACCCTCATCTTTGATCTTCATCGTCCAATACAAACTTGTCTTGTGAACTTTTTTATTTAACGTAATACTTAGCTACTATTTGATATCGCTAACAAAATTGATTAAAATCTAAGTCAAAGTCAACAATTAAATTTTAACAACACATTTTATAGAATCCACAACTTTTCAACAACACATTTCATCAACTTTTATCAAAATCTGCTAAAATTATGATTTTAATCTCTACCAAACAGGGTTTAGTATGTATTCAATTTGAATCATGTTAAGCACGACATGAATGTGGTAACTGTATCGTATTATGTCTGATGTACTAAATATAAATTGTTAGAAGAGTATAGAAGCAAATAGAAAATAATCAAATATATTTAATTTCTTTCATCAAAACATGTAATCTGTACGGCTTTCAATTGTTTATAGTACTCTTAATTTCAATAGGACTAGTGTCCTTGCCAAGGTTGATGAGAATTATAAATGTGAACACCAGAAATTGAATTGGCCTGCCTCCCATTCTTTTAGTACTGTTAATTTCAGTTGGAAAATGATTGAATGAAGCGACAAAACAATATTCATAAAATCGACTTCAAATTAAAAAAATAGTTACTACATACAACTTGTAAGCCAGCTAGAATCTAAGTGGATTCTAATAAAAATTGAATATAATTAAAGAATAAAATAAATATTAAAAAATTCGTCAAACGTCCTGTCGAATTCTATCAATGAACGATTTTATTTGATTCTTTTAATTAAAAAGAAAAAAATTATTGATTTGTAGTATTATCAAACTTTTTTTAAAAAAAAGTACAACAAAAAATCACCCTAGCTCAAACCCAACTCACAACCATAGCTTAATTTTTCTGCCCCGAAGAAAATATTATTGATTTGTAGTATTTATGATTTTGAGAATTATATTTTTGTTAGAAAGTTAAAAATTATGTATGGAAGTCCTATATATTTTCAAGGTATATGTTATTTTATTTATTTATTGATCTAAAACAATTAAAATAATATAAAAATAAAAATAACTTATTTGTAGGTAGGCTTTGGCTACGCATGCCTAGGCACGTAAGATTTGAGGCTTGACCTCCATTCATTGTCACATCTACTTCGAAAATGATATTTAATAAACTAGACTAGACTAGACTCGAGAAATGTAGATGCATGATGAAATTTATCGGTCATCTTTGTGTAGTCACATCAAGTACAAAATTTTTTATTCGTTATCTCGTTTAATCCCGTTGAACTTAACATACCAAAGAAAATAAGAAAATATTATCTTAGCAATCACTGTTTCCATCGATAAGTAGCTAGTATTCTAATTATAACCTTACATTAATCATATTTAGAAAACAAAATTCAAGAACCCTAAATTACAGAAAAGAATTGTTCACTTTAAGCAGAAAGTTAACCTCCAACTACTTTTTACTGTCATTTAACAAGTTTATTACTGTTATGCCACACCGGAATTGGCGTCGGCAATGCTGTACACATCAAAAAGACATTGGCAAGAAGTATTTGCAATATTATTTCTTCAACAAAAAGGAGCTGTCAATGGCTTAACCAGCATTCTTTCCTCTTATACACACTATGAAACTCTACACATGTTCGGTAAGGTGAAGTGAAGAACAATATTAAATAAGAAAAATAATAAAGCTGAATGTATAACTTTGATTGACAGTTTTTTTCATAGCCCTCTTACGGGCTCCACCCCTATGTGAGAAGACTGTTCGGTAAGGTAAAGAACAATATTAAATAAGAAAAAGAATAAAGTTGAATATACAACTTCAAGACTGTAACTCTAACATGGTTCTAAGAAAAAACAAGTTAAAACTCCGTCCATTAAACTGTGTAATACTGCATACCTAGTATGCACCAAGTTTCTTGCACCAGAGTCTGGTACACACAATATTCAATTGCTTTCAATGATATTAATTTCAGTTGAAGGTGGCCGAATCATACAAATATCTCTTTAGAAATGGGGAAGGAAGTCGAGTGTAATAATTCAAAAACCTATATATTTATTTAATAGCACATGCGTTATCCTTTCGGAACAAAAACGAAAGATGTGACAAAGACTAAGAAGTACAAAATTTTAGTAACTAAATTTCTGATAAAATGAAAGTAAAAAAAAAAAAAAATTTAATTGTTAGTTATGTGAATTTCACCAGAGGCACCTCATTTTGAGGCAGAAAGCGGAAGGGTGCGAAACCGCGTCAGATAGCTCATAAGTGATGTCAGAAGTGTTGAAACGAGCCTCGAAGTCTCTCTGATACTTTGACTTCCAATCTGGATAGCTAAAATCAATCATGGCCGACCTGAAATTTTGGATATCATGTGCAACATTTTAAAATGGTGTCCATTTTATTAAATTTTAAAAAAAAAAATATTGAGAAAAATTATATTTCAATAATACTATTTTTAAATGTCGTGAATAAGACAAATACAATTAAAGTTCAAAAATACTTCCTAAACTTCATCAAAATCCATATATCATTAAGAAAGAATTATCCATGCCACTAAACTTTTCGTGCAATCCTATTTGAGCAAAATTTGAAATTAGAAACATCAAATACCACAGGTAAACTTTGAAATACAATAAATCAAGCAAAAATATTTTTTTTCACATTTCTAGAAGCAAACTCACTAATTAAATTTTCGTAATCAATAAATTAGCAAATATTGTTCAATAGATATCAAAACTAGGCCATTCATTCGTTCTTGTAACATGGTTGATTGTAAATAAGATTTTCATAATTTTAATTTTGAAAAATTTCTTTCGACAGATACACAATAACAATAATTGTCAGTAATACTTTATAAGCAATAAATATATTCGACAAATGATCCAATCTTTTCAAATAAATCAATATATAAAAAGCCGTCTTTGTTTATTTTGATAAAAGATTTTGCAAAATTTTTAACTCTTGAAACAAATCTTTGCCATCAAGATCGCAAAAATTTACATGTTTTAAAATAATGTAAAGATGATCATAGCATGCTTTCAAATTAGTATCATCTAATGCTTTTAACTTGTCAGAAGAAAATAGAAATTCAATTTTTTTTTCCATATGAATTGAATTGAACGAGCCTTCGTTCAAGTGATCCAATTTGCTTAATCAACAATATAAATGAAATAATTAGTTATGAAAGAATTTTCAAGTGATTATGCATCCTATACAATAGTATTTTTATCAAAATATTTCTTCCTACGAATTATTCATTTTCTTCTTTTCCCTTTTCTCTCACATTATTTAAAGCATGATACTATTTAAGAAAATTATATTCAAGAAAATTAAAATCAGTCAATTACATTATTCTTAGCTTAAGTGTTTTATGAAATTGTATATCATATCAAGTCAAATAAAAATGACTTGGTATGATATGTAATTAGGAATAAGAAATACAACAATGTTAAATAAAATTCATCATTTGTTTATTTTTTTTAACTATATTTTCATAAACACTATGCCATTTAACTTAACATAATAATTAAAATCTTAATTATAAAATTAGTAAATATTTTAAATAAATAAACACACACACACACACACACACACAAATAGCCAAATCTTTTTTGGTGTCCCTACAATGATGATGTAAATAAAAATATATCGTTCTAAATTCATCAACTAATATTTATTTTAATTAAATTCTTTTGAACTTTTTTATATTCTTTTAGAATTTTGTGTTTAACTAAAAATCTAAAAATCATAAAATATCATTTTCAACTAAAATCATAAAACTCTAATAATCATAAAATATCCTCCTTAACTAAAATTATAAAACCCTAACTAAAATCATAAAACTCTAATAATCATAAAATATCATTTTCAACTGAAATAAAAACAACAATGGAAGGATTACTATTGAAGTAAATATAACAATATATAAAGAAGAATTTGAAAAACTAAGGATTAAGTTTTATTGGGATTTGATGAATTTATTATTAAAGAAAATACATGAAGATAAATTTCATCAATTTTTATATCTGTTTTTATAAGAACAAAATCATGTCACAGATGGAAGTTTTGCCCCCACCATTAATGGTTTTTAACTCTACACAGAAGTATTGCCTTCTGAGTTACTTTACATTAAAGTTTGAATGAATATTGTGAATTTTTAAAATTTTGAAATTGTATTAGAAATGTATATAGGGTGGGATGAATATATAAAATTTATATGGATTTATAGAATTTAAATGAATGAATTTAATAAGGACAATATTAAAATTTGATGTGGATGAAAATAATAGTTTTTTAAAAGTTTTATATTTTAATAGGGATGAATATATAACAATTGTGAATGTAAATAGTGGCACCCTAATAAAATAAATTTTTTTTAAAAGAAAGAACAATAAAAAAATAAATTGAAAGAGTTAAATTAATATTTGATATTTTCAAAATTTAAATATATGTTAAGTATAAATTTTTAATATTTAAAATTAACAGTTAAATATAGTAACTTAGACTAAGGGGAGATAAAAATTTGTCATAAGTAATTTAAAAAAAAATTACTTTTCACAATTATTTTGTGATTCTTCGAACTCAATTATCACAGAAATTGTTCTTAAATTACGATGACAACTAATATTTTTATGTTTAAATGCATGATTTTTTCAAGTTGACGAGCTAGCTCCTCATTTGACGGCAAATTAGCTCCGCGTCACTCATTCTATCTAACACGTGGACCAACTGTTAATTCTAACCACAAAAACAACATAATGATATAATTAAAATAAAAATGTGAATTTAATAATCATTTTGAAAAAAAAAAAATTTAAATAAATAAGTGCAGCAATTACAAGCTAAAGACGAATAATAGATATTGCACAAATAAATGAACTGCAGATGATTCATAGCTAAAGTCCCAATCTATCATTAAAATATTTCATTTCATTACAAGTCATATTTTCATAGTTTGTCGACATTTCATGAATATTACACATGGAAGTGAGAAATAGGTTCAACATTAAAATGTTTTACACCTCATGCAATTGCATTTTCTGAATAAAATCCAGCATTTTCTCAAGGTCTTCCCCAACTGCAACAACAAAAACAAAGTCATACAAGGTGACTAGGGTGTGTCCCATCTTTCCAAGGATTTGAGGCCAAGTGGCTGGCCAACATGTCAATATAACACATTTTCTGATCAGTTTTGATTAGTATATTAATTGTACTAAAAGCATTGTTTGGCACGGATTTTTTCAAGGGAAAAATAATTTTGTTTGTTTTTCTTTTGAAAAATGTGTTGCTATTGTTGTTGCGAATGATTTCGAGAATAATAATTTTAATATAATCTACGACAAACAACCTTTAAATTGAGGCTTGTTAGATCAGGAGGAATGAATAGAGAACTAATATTAAAACATATTCTCTAACTCGATCTAATATTACGTAACAAATGTACACTTAAGTTTTCAACTAAAATAAATTACCATAAAATAAGTAGCAATACTCACCTAATCTTGGTACTGTGTGTCCCTTGGGATGGTTAATCACAACAGGACCCACAAAAGAGTTCAGTAAAGCTTCACCCTCTTCCCTCATGAAGTCGAATTCACCTGGAAAAATACACATGATATATACAATGTTGAGATTATTTTTTTACAAGTACTTATAAATATAGTAATTTACTCAACTTAATTTATCCTCTTTTATTTTAGTAGCATGTTTGGAATCATGGACTAGACATGTTATTAAAGAAAAGAAAATGTCAAAATATCGTTCTATTAAATTGTGTAACTTTGTCGAGTACTGCATATCATGTATACCTTATGTAGAAAGAATGCAACATACTCAAACCCAAAACCGTCAAAGAAAGACATAAAACAAAGGGTTTGACAATACCTATAATGTGCAGAGATGGGCACTTGATTGGAGATGAAAACGCATTGGCGGCAAGTTTGGGCAACCCAAATTTGGAACCCCCAAATTTGCTTCCTGATATAACAATGAGAAACTTTATATCTGGAACTTTGGTAAGTGCTACACCTTCCCTTTGCATACCGGGCAAGGCTGCTGATAAAAGTGCACCCTATCAAATGGATACACAAAATAATGAGTCCCAAATATTGTAACAATTTATGAATCTCCCGTTCTTTTTGCTGAATTGAATTGAGAGACGAAAAAAGATTAAGATAGTCAACTCTAAATTTATCGAGAAATTGTCCAAGTAATAAAAGTTTATGAATCTCTTTCTCCCTCTCTGTTCTTTGAGAGCGACAAAGATAAATCTAACCTACTTCAAATTTATAAGCAAAAGCAGACATACCTGAGAAAAACCCAGAACACCATCAAATGGTCCATGCTTTAGCATATAGTCTTCAAGGTAATCGAGGCATTCTTCAAAATTGTAGTATTCTTTGAAATCCTATAAACATATGTACTTCAGTACAATAATTGTCATCATTTAATGAATTTAAAAGTAAATTTGCGGAAAACTCTAAAAATAAGTAACTTTCTTTGAGTGATATAGATATAATAAAATATATAATTAACTTGTTTACTTTTCATATAAATAAACTTTTGAATTTAAAAGACATGTTTTGCTAACTTTCTGCATTTCACAAATTTATAAATGATTTAAAAATATGAATAGTATTGGAACCCACAAAATGTGTAGATAATAATAATGAATAATAGTTAAGAATGTGCGATTCAAATTAATACATGACTCTATCGGAATTTATATATCATTTATAATTTTGTATAAAAAAGAATAAACTTGTTTTGCTAAACATATATTTGACATTTTTCAAAAATTACTTTTTCTTGATTTTCATTACAAAATATTTCCTCTTATTCTGACGGAAGTCTTTATTTATTTGTGGTCAATTTTTGTAATCATAAACCAATCCTTGATTCAGATCTCTTTATTATCAATACAAAAAATGTGAGCATACAAAAAGAGAGTCCTCTGTCTCCTTCCGCAGTTATTGATCAAGATATATGAACACTATTGGTGTTAAATGGAGCAAGCAAACCGAGCTTGTCGGGCTCGACTCGACTCAGTTCATGAGCCACTAGCAGTTCACCTCATTTTTCTTTTGTAAGTCAAAAATTGCACTTTTTAACTAAAATAAGAGCCGTTTGCGAGCATGAGAAGAACTGGCTTACACGCAAGCCGAAGAGTGGCTCGCGTCCGCAGCTTGCCTGGGGTGCTAGTGGGGAGAGCCAAACCGACAAGCTGCTCACCTGACTGAACTCGATATTGGTGATGTCTATTTAATAATCACAGTAGTCATAATTTTTTTTTTAAAAAAAAAAGGAAAGAAGAAAATAACAATTACTGTTACCTTATCGGCCTGGAACCACTCATAGAATGGAGGATCATAAATCCCTTCAACATCAGACTTACCCAGAGCAGGAAAAGGTGCATCTAAAAACACAAGATCCAACTCCTCAAGAACAGATTCGGGCCATCGAGAAATCAATTTCTTCAGGATTTCACCACTCGTTCTGAATCCATGGAGGCAAAGAATTCTTGGTTTTCTTTGGATTTCATTCTCCATGGTCCCATTTTCTTGTTTTCTCACTTCCTCCATTGGTGGTATCTGATTATTTTTGCTGGGAAAATAAGTTGATGCTTTTAATAAATAGGGAAGAAATGTGTGGGAAACTCAGTAGTATATAAGGTGGGTGGCATTGATTTTACTTCAAGGTGAGGAGATGACAGTTAGCAGTTGGAGGTTCAAAGTCAGAAGCCTCATGGACATTTATAGCAAGTACGTAACAATAATGGAAAATGCTATGTGTACGGTACACATAGAGGTGTCCATAAATGACATATTTTAGCTTATATTTTGCACATGTTTTGGTACATAGTCAATAGTATCGATATTGTTGACCCCAAAAATGTACCTTCCACGTGGTTAACAGATCCTAAGGCCTCTCACGCCCACACAAGTCTTGTTCCTGCACAATTAGATAAATTGTTAGTCACACATAACCTCTTCCAATGGGGGTGGAGTCAACTGCACTCACTCCGACGATCAAGTCAGTTAAGGAAGACAAATATAAGTGTAGAAGAGCTTTAGACATGAACCTCCAATATAAAAAGGGGGTTGGCTTTGATGAATAACAAATAGAATAGTGATATGACAAAGTTATAGTTTGAGAGTCTAAACATACATTATCCTGAAATGACACTAAATGTGAACTTTTATAGTAGAAAATGATGAGAAATTGTCATTGGATGAAGAGACACATGGTCTCATCCAAGCAGTTGGGGCCTCTTGTCATAGACATCAATTAATCATTCATAGATCATGCTACATTTAATGTTATAACTGCTTGGTAGCCCTAGGCCTAACATGTAAGACTGGATTTGGTTTCTTTGATTGATCAGAGCTACCTATTCAATGAGTTGTCACATTATCCACTTGATACAAGATCTTGTATGAAGAACTTCTCTAATACGCCTTTACTTATCTCACCTCATTGATGAGGAATCAGCTTCCTATGGGTCTTCGACCAAATTGCCACGAGCAAAATGACATGGAGTGTAGGCCTAAGCTCATTTGCTGTGTAACTACCACTTGACCTTGCTTAGAGATTTGTTGGAAGAGGCGTAACATATATTATACAAGATTTTAACTTTTTTTAAAAAATTTTATATTCATATTCTTATAAGCAATATAAGAAATTCTAATTAGAAGTCATCTCCTCATCTCAAACATAGATTTAATAGTTTTAGAACCTTTTCTTTCGTAGATTGGGCGATGAATTGAATAGATTGGGTAAGCTTTTTCGGGGGAACATTTAAGAAGATAATAAATTAAGGGGGATATACTTTATGTTGTGGTGTGATTCAAACTCCATATTATTTGAGTTTGGTAGAATAAAAAAAGTCTAAAGAGTTTGGATTTTTTAAGAGTCCAAATTAATGAAGATCAAATTTTATCAAGGACTGAGAGTTTGACTTGGAAAATGACTTCTTCTTCATCTAGAACTCCAACAAATGACTTCTTCCACATTGTATCTTCACACATGATTATTTAACATCTTGAGAGTTAGAGAACTTAGATTTCAATTAGGAGAATTGAGATTTTGATATTGTAAACACAATTACTATTGATTTTAGTTGATTTTTCTCATCTACCCTTGATTTTTCCCATATTGGGTTTCTATGTAAATTTTGTTGTTTATTTCATTATCGTCATTATTTTGTAATCTAAAATTCATAACACCTTACTTGAATTGTATAAGGAGATTTAAAATTGAAATTATTATGATTTCAGACTTACTTGAAGTGGTTGTCATTCATCAATGCATCGAAATTAGGTGAGTGATTTATGAAAGTAAAAGAATATCTACTATGAAGGCATAAATGGATGTCACTTTCTATTTTTTCTTGAGAAAACTCAAACACAATCTTATGAAAAGAAAGGATTTATTGTTTATATGTAAACAAAAAGGATTGCTTGCTCGCTAGAGGTAGCGAATTAAAAGGCATGAAAGGCGCTCTTAGGCATGAAAACGCCTCAATTTCTCTTTTGACCGCTTAATGCGGGCCTAGAGAAACCTAGGTGGTCCACCCTTTTTTTGTTTAAAACAAATTTTTAGAGCTATTTCTTGAATCTAATGGCTAAGCTGGCCCTCATTTATCTAGTTTTTAGGAAAATTATCTTGGACTAAATTTGCGTGGACAATTTCTTGGACTCATCTAATTCAAAAAGCGGCTTGTGCTTTCAATTCTCATTTATCTAGTTTTTAGAAACTTGAAAATTGTCTAGTTGTAGGAATTATTAAATAATTATAGTTTTTTTTTTGTGAATTTAGTTGTTTTGTATGTATTAATTAATTAATTTAATCTTCTTATAAAAATTAAAATAATATTAACATAAAAAAACACTTATTTATGTCTAGGCTCAAAAAATTTGAAGTTTGACCTTACTCCATTGTTACCCCTTATGCCTCAGGGAAACTGGCTAGAGGGAGCGAGAAACGTCATCTCTACAAAATAAAATATCCAAATTAAAGGAGAGGATTTTTTCATGTGAAGTTGACACGAATCAGTAGGTGCACCGTGACATTCCAACCAAGTTGGCACCTCTGTAGCACTCTCATTATTTACCCATTAGAATAGTTTATTATTAAGAACAAATATAATATAATTTTCAGGCCACAAATTACATTCTAGATTAGAAAAAAATCAAAGAATAAACTGATAGTTGCAATAGACTGTTATATCACCAGAAACCAATATGGAGCACAACATCGGGCATGTAGACCACTATGAGACCGCCTTGTGTTTCAATGCATATGTTGCTGAGTACTGCTACTTGTCCCTCCCGATAAATATGTGAGACCCAGAAGTTCATCAGGGAAATTTGAGTTGGGAAAAAATGGTTTTAATGTTGCTGTATTGACATAATTTTGTGTGGGACTCGTTCGTTGATTTTGGAAGATCATAGTTGATTCGTATTCTCCTCCATGAGAACATCAAAATTATATATTTACTTGCCAAAAATGATAATTGGGTTTGAAGCTCAAAGTTGATGACTTAAAAGGAGTTTACAAAGACAATTTCATATGCATGAAACTGGGAAGTTCAAATATTTCATACGTATGAAACATGGTGTATGGAGGGAAAACTATATGTAGTTTGTCTCACATAGAAAAATTATAAAAGTAATGACCACCTTATATATAGTTATACTTTGGAAGGATATAATTATGTGTGGCATATAGACTCTATCCATGTGTGCTGACAGGGAGGTGCACATCGGACCTTGAACTTGTGTGTGAGCGCGTCCAGCGCACACGAATGTAGGATCGAATGGACAAAAAATTAGCCCCTTAGGAGTGCTCACGTTTTGCTTTCTCCAACTTACTATTGATATTCTAAAACTGTTGAAACTTCAATTTTATTGCCATTATAATTTGGAGTTAACGATATGTTTATGGAGAGATTAATTCTGCATTACATCTTACTTTAACAAGCCATTTTTCTTCCACTCCACACACGCGAAAATACTCTCTACATATATAGCTTACAGTTTCTGTTTTCTGGTTTTCTATCTTTCAGTATTTTCAGTTTCCGTCTAGAGTCTTGGTGTTCCGTTCAAATATACATTCAGTTTGCCGATGTAGAAATTCAGTGCTAAATTTCTACAAGTTTCTCCTTTGTTTCTCGTCCACTCCACACACGCGAAAATACTCTCTACATATACCGCTTTCAGTTTCAGTTTTCTGGTTTTCTATCTTTTAGTATTTTTAGTTTCCATCTAGAGTCTGTTCAACTATATATTCAATTCGTCGGTGTAGAAATTCAGTGCTAAATTTTAAATTTCTACAGGTTTCTCCTTTGTATCCTGGGAAAATAAATGCTCGTTAAATCCTCAAACACTCACGGTGACGGAACGAATCCGTTTTAAGGACACTGTGTTTACGCATACATCAGTTTGCAATTTTTTTCTCTTTTGGCGATCAATTTATTTATTGTTTTATCTTTACAATTTACTAATAGTTTGTTCTTTTCCAATATAACAAATATTATATAATTCTGCTATTATATTTTGTCCAACAAACTTAAAACAAATTCATAAAAGGAACAAACGGGTGACTATCGGTTCCCCTACATGGTTGTTGGTAAGGGTACTGTCAAAGAAAAAAAAAATCATTGACACTGCTAAAGGAATATTGAAAGGTAAGACAATTTTAATACGAATTTTCTCATGCTAATTATATTCTATTATGTTTACCGAACTTTAGTTCTTCCAAAGCAATTTTTATGCTTCTAACCGCATATTCTATAAAGTGAAAGGTTGTGATTTTTCAAGAAATCACTTGGCATTTCATTTACGTATACCAATGTCAAATAAATACTTTTGTATGAGATAAATAGATATATTATTTTAAGTATGAGAAATTGTACGAGATAATCTCAGTGGCTTTCTGTCACAGGGACGAAGTCTGCTACAAACACATAGCCAAATTTCCGCCTGTGATGGCACTGAGGGTTCACTCAGTCAGCCAATCCGAATCCCACAACCCACACGAATATAATGAAAGTAAATATGGAACACAGTGATTACGGGAAAAACCCAACTCGTATTATTACTCCACAATAATTACAAGACTCACTCTATATGCTGAAGGAACACAACACTTTCTGTGTCTCATCAGCCCGGTTGTGAACTATTTATAGACCAAAACGAGTGTGCAGTTAACATCCCTAACTGCAAAGGGATAAACCGACCCACCAAGGCCAGAACTGCCAGAAACTGCCCTCCATGACTATTCCCAGCAACTGCCCACACACTCCACTTGCATGGACAATGAAAACCGACCAGGACACATGTCACACATATGTCCATTCACAACTTCCGAGTTATGACATCCGAATTAGTGGACTCAGCTCACTGGACTGCAGCTGAATTCCACTGTTGCCTTGCTCCCGAGAACCAAAGTGTGCAGATCCAGCATGAGGGCAAGGCATGCCCATGCTACTGCACATGTCAGCCTTTAAGGGGCTAACAAACCTCCCCCACCAGAAGAGTCCGACGTCCTCGTCGGAATGGAGTCAAGATACTCCTTAATTTTATCTTCGAACTGCCATAGATCGACGTCCCTCTCGTAGGATGCATCAATCCCGCTTCCACCTTTCCACTGGACTAAGTAATCAGTCCGTCTGTTCTTTTTGCTTGCCCCCATTGTCCGGTGACCCAGAATTTTTGCCACCTCCTTATCATATTGCTTTCTAATCATAGGAGGAGCTCTCTTAGCCTGCAAACGTTCTTCCCCCACCGAGCTTTCATTATAAGGCTTCAAGTAACTTACGTGGAAAGTTGGATGGACCTTCAAACGATCAGGTAGCTTCAGTCGATATGCTACCCTTCCCACTCGCTTGATGACTTCGAATGGACCATCATATTTTTGAACAAGTCCACGATGCACTGTTTTGCTATTGATCTTCTTCCAGATTTGAGGAGTTAGTTTTAACAGCACCATGTCCCCGACCTGGAACTCCACATCTCTGCGATTTTGATCAGCATACTTTTTCATTCGACGGGCAGCCTTCGCAAGACTGTCCTTTGCCTGTTCCAACATCTCCTGTTTATCATCAGCAAACCGAAAAGCAGCTGGACACACACTGCGACCTCCATCTTTCACAATTTCAAGAGGTGTTTTCGGCATGTATCGCATGGTCAACTCGGCCGGACACATCCCTGTTGCAGATGATTGATGTAGATTATAGCAAAACTGAGCAGTATCCAATAAGGCAACCCAATTTTTCTGACTGGCTGTAACATAGTGTCTGAGGTATTCCTCCAGCAATGCATTTATCCTTTCCGTCTGACCATCTGTCTGCGGATGATTTGCTGTAGAAAACTTCAGCTCAGACCCCATCATGTTGAACAGCGTGGTCCAGAACTTGCCTGTAAAACGAGAATCCCGATCGCTCACAATGTCTTCGGGTATTCCGAAATACTTCACCACATTCTTGAAGATTAATCCTGCAGCAACATCTGCCGTGCACTCATGCGGAGCAGGAATGAAAACTGCATACTTCGAGAATCTGTCCACCACCACCAGAATGGACTTGAACCCGTCAATTTTTGGGAACCCAGAAATGAAATCCATGGAAATCGACTGCCAGGGCCGTTCTGGAACCGGCAAAGGCTGGAGCAAACCTGCTTGTTTCCTCCTTTCTGTTTTATCCTGCTGACACACCAGACAAGACTTCACATACGCCTCCACCTCGTCACCCATCTTCGGCCAGTAATACGATTTCGAGAGCAAGGCCAGCATCCTTTCAATGCCCGGATGACCTGCCCATTGTGGATCATGAGTCTCCCTCAGTAGTTCTTGCCTCAGTCCTCCTCCTGAAGGAACATAAAGCCTGCTGCCTTTGGCATAGATCAACCCATCCTCGACCCAATACCTTCGTACCACGCCATCTCTAATTTGTTGAGATAGCTTGGCATACGCAACATCCTTCTCGGCCCACTGCTTGATCCTGTTAAGAAAGTCAGATTCGACCATCATCAAGGCCGAAACATATGCCTCCACGAATTTCCGACTGAGGGCATCAGCAACCTGATTCTGTTTGCCTGGTTTGTGCACCCACACAAAGTCGAACTCAGCCAGGAATTCCTGCCATCTTGCTTGCTTCGCCGACAACTTTTTCTGGGACTTGAAGTAAGTGTTGGCAACGTTATCCGTGAAAACAGTGAATTTTGTTCCCAACAAATAATGGCGCCACACTCCAAGACAGTGAACAACCGCAGTCATCTCTTTCTCGTGAGTTGAATAACGTTGTTCTGCCTCCTTCAGCTTCCTGCTTTCGTAAGCAATCGGGTGGCCCTCCTGTACCAGCACACCTCCAATAGCACGATCAGAGGCATCAGTGTGCACTTCAAACGGCTTCTCAAAGTCAGGCAACTGCAGCACCGGCTCAGTAGAAACAGCCTGTTTTAACTTCTCGAAAGACCGTTGGCACTCATCGGACCATTCCCATTTTCGATCCTTTTTCAGCAAGTCCGTCAAGAGGTTCACTTTCTTAGAATAGCCTTGTATGAACCGCCGATAGTAGTTGGCTAATCCAAGAAAGGAACGTAGTTCGGGCACCTTGGATGGACTCGGCCACTCCATGATAGCCTGCACTTTCTTCTCGTCCATCCTGATCTTGCCTTGACCGACCCAATGTCCCAAAAACATGACTTCAGATCGACAGAATTCGCACTTTTCTTTCTTTACATACAATTGATGTTCTCTAAGCCGTGAGAACACCTTCACCAAGTGAGCAACGTGATCATCCAATGATCGACTGTATACCACAATGTCATCTAGGTATACTACCACAAAATCATCCAGGAACTCATACAGCACATCATTCATCAGATTGCAAAAAGTAGCTGGTGCATTCGTCAGCCCGAAGGGCATAACCAGAAAATCAAAAGAACCATACCTCGTCACGCAGGCAGTCTTTGATTCATCCCCCTCGGCTATTCTTACTTGCCAATAGCCCGACCGCAAGTCCAGTTTGGTGAAGAAGGACGCCTTTGCTAACCGATCAAACAAGTCAGTAACGTTAGGCACCGGGTATTTGTTCTTCACCGTCACCTTATTCAGTGCACGATAATCCACACACATCCTCATGGAGCCGTCGTGCTTCTTCTGAAATAAAACTGGGGCACCGTATGGAGCTTTCGAAGGCTGAATGAATCCCGCATCAAGTAAATCATCAAGCTGCCTTCTTAACTCTGCCAACTCTGATGGAGCCATTCGATATGGGGCCTGTGCAGGAGCTTTTGCACCAGGTACGAGTTCAATTTTGTGATCAATGGCACGGCGGGGTGGAAGATTCCTTGGGAGTTCTGGAGGCATCACATCCACGAACTCTTCCAGGACACCAGCAACCTGATCAGGTACCTCCACGACCTGATCCTCCTTGATTTCCACCAAAGCAGCAACGAAAGTCACCGCTCCTTTCTTCAAACCGGCCTTCAATTGTTTAGCGGATTGCAGACCCTCCTGAACCTGCTTTCCTTTGTTCTTGTCCAAATATTTTGCTGGCACAAAGCAAGGGCTTCCCTCATCTGCAATATACAGTCCATTCAGATGCGGCACCACCGACGCCTTTGCTTTGATGAAGAACTCTATTCCAAGGATCAAGTCGAAATCATCCAAGGGAACGGTCATCAGATTACACCGTCCCTCCCATTCGCCCACTCGAAGGGTGATTTCAGTAGATCCCTTCACAGGCTGTGCTGCAGAATTCACAGCCTTGATTTTCGTAGCCACCTGTGTCAAGCTCAACCCGAATTTCTCAACTATTCTCGAGCTCACAAAGTTGTTGGTCGCACCTGTATCCAACATTGCCAAGACCTCCTTCCCATCAACAGTAACCTGAATGTACATCAAGCCCCGCTGTAGAGTAGTAATGGCATTGACCAGCTGCAATGGATTTACTCTGGATGGAACATCCTCCGAGCTGTCATCATCATCACATTCCAGCCTTAGTGCGTTTAATTTTTCCCTCTTCGGACAATCCTTTGCCCGATGCGGGCCATTACAAATGAAGCATCCGCTGAAACCTTTCGATTTCAGTTGAGATTGGTCACACTCTTTCGATCTGGGAGCATCGAACCGTTTCTTCTTGTCTCCCTTCTTCCAATCCTTCGAGGTGCCAGCCTTTTTCTCACTGCCCTTCCTCTGAACAGAGGAATTGCTGCCCATTTTGTAATCGAGCAGACAATCTGCTGCAGCCATCGCTGAAGGAAGGTCCTTCACTCCTTGCCTCCGCAATTCTGCCTGTGCCCAACTTTGTAATCCCGACATGAAGTTAAAGAGCTTGTCCTCCTCGGACATATTCTGGATATCCAGCATGAGGCTACTGAATTCCTTCACATATTCCCGAACACTGCTAGTCTGCCTTAGCTTCTTGAGAGCATCCCTTGCAACCCAGGCCGTGTTGCAAGGCAGGAACTGATCCTTCAACTCCTTCTGCAACGTTTCCCACGTAACGACCGGTAAACGGCCATTAGATTCGTCATCCTTCACCCGAGTCCGCCACCACAATTTTGCATCGCCAGAAAGATACATGGAAGTGATGTTCACCCGTTCATTCTCTGGGACACGAGCAGCCTTAAAGTACTGCTCCATATCCCACAGAAAGTTCTCCAACTCCTTGGCATTACGGGCACCATTGAACGGTTTCGGTTCAGGAACACGAATTTTTGAAGCACCTACTGCATCCCGCGCAGTAGCACTATTCAAAGCCAATTTCAGCAAGGAAATCTCACTCTCCAAGGCATCAAACCGAGCCTTGGTATTGTCCGCCAGATCCAACAGATCTTTCATAATGGAAGACTGTCTTTCATCAGCACCACTAGCATATTCCTCGAACTGTGCCCTCAATTCCGTGTGTACATCGTTGTGTGCGTGGAGTTGTGCAGCCAAAGGGACTGCATCGTCAGACATGGGAGCACCAACGAAATCCTCCAACGCAGAAACCCGATCTTTCAAATTTTGACTCGCAGCCATAATTGAAAACGAAACCCAGCGATTACAGCAACCGCGCTCTGATACAAAGTGTCACAGGGACGAAGTCTGCTACAAACACTTAGCCAAATTTCCGCCTGTGATGGCACTGAGGTTTCACTCAGTCAGCCAATCCGAATCCCACAACCCACACGAATATAATGAAAGTAAATATGGAACACAGTGATTACGGGAAAAACCCAACTCGTATTATTACTCCACAATAATTACAAGACTCACTCTATATGCTGAAGGAACACAACACTCTCTGTGTCTCATCAGCCCGGTTGTGAACTATTTATAGACCAAAACGAGTGTGCAGTTAACATCCCTAACTGCAAAGGGATAAACCGACCCACCAAGGCCAGAACTGCCAGAAACTGCCCTCCATGACTATTCCCAGCAACTGCCCACACACTCCACTTGCATGGACAATGAAAACCGACCAGGACACATGTCACACATATGTCCATTCACAACTTCCGAGTTATGACATCCGAATTAGTGGACTCAGCTCACTGGACTGCAGTTGAATTCCACAGTTGCCTTGCTCCCGAGAACCAAAGTGTGCAGATCCAGCATGAGGGCAAGACATGCCCATGCCACTGCACATGTCAGCCTTTAAGGGGCTAACACTTTCCAAGAATAAAGAAATGGCTTTGGTGGTGATAGAATTCTAAGTCAATACTAGTATATATTCTGTAGAAAAATTTCTACACTATGCAATTCTCAACTTCATTCGGTGCCATGCAGTTTTCCTCATGTCTTTTTTTTTTTTTTTTATATTTTATGAAAAGGCTCGAGTTCCATTGCCTTCCATGTGCATGTAATTTGTTTAAATAATTGAGGAACATGTTTCGGTGGCATGGTGCAGGTTGAGACTTTATCTTACAATTTTTGGACATTGTTTAATTTAACAGTGGTAGTATAACTATATTTTGTTCATAGAGTTTTAAGGCAGGGACATTCTTTCTTGCGCATGAAGAATATATTGTGGGGCTATACTAATTGTGTCGTTTCTTCTTCATGCTAATTACTAATGGGCACATCCATTCATTTTAAATAAGTCGGTTAATTTTCATGAAATATACGCCCAGTTATCTTGTTGAATATTATACTAACTTTGGTTGATATAATTCCTGTTTAATGATGATAGTCTCAATTAATTTGATGAAATTAAGTAAGATGATTTGTGCAAAGTGTAGATGATATTATATTAACACGTTATTAAGATTGTACAATTGGAGCGTGTTTGCGCACTATGACAAAATGTGATGCAACTGCCATATAAGACCAGATTCCAAATAGTTAAGTTATTTGGTTTTTATTAATTTCAAAATTACTTGATAAATAAGGTGAAGAGATGCCTTCATTGTTTGAAATGAAATGATGTACCATCTTGTGAAATGTCACAAGATTGATAAGTTGCATACATTTGAAGAAGTTGTAATTTTTGATCATCAAGATACGTAGCCATCTTCAATTGTGCTTTGAAAGCATTGTTGGTCCATGTTTTTGACTTTGGTCAATTTGTATGATCAAATTAAAGATAGTTTGATTAAAGTACATTATGGGATACAATTTCGAATGAAGGTGGTTTTTCATTTGGAAATTGATGACCACAAATTTTAAAGTACTTGTCTTTCATGAAGCATTGTTGTTCTTAATTATTTGATATGGACATTGTCTATTTGATGAATGAATTGAACTTTTAAAAAGTTGATAAAATTCAAGAAATGATGAATGCATTGTTAGTTCTAAGTTATCTCAGAACATGGAAGGAAGTTGAGTTATCAACAAATTACATTTTAAATAAGGTCCTCCCAAAAAAAAGGGAAAATACTCTCTCTATGAGTTATGAAAAAGAAGAAAATCTTCCTATAAATACTTACGAGTGTGGGGGTGCCTTGCTAAAGTGGCTGTACTAACATTAAAGAACGTAAAATAAATTGTAGATTGCATTTTCATTAGATATGCTCATA
This sequence comes from Fraxinus quadrangulata, assembly GCA_903798255.1. NCBI lineage: Eukaryota > Viridiplantae > Streptophyta > Magnoliopsida > Lamiales > Oleaceae > Fraxinus > Fraxinus quadrangulata. The sequence goes on along the minus strand of CAIGRB010086839.1, from coordinate 1,035 downwards.
ATAACAGTGTCTATCGATTTCTTGTGATAAGTCTAAAATCTTAGATAAATACAAAAACACGATAATGAAATTAAAAAAATGCTTCATTATTTGGACATGTGTTTTCATACAAATTCAAAGAGAAAACAAGCTCTCCTAAACATATACATAAGACTATGATTAGAAATAGTCATGATCAAGAACTAAAAGAGAAGGTTGAGATTGAATCAAGACGCAACAAAAGAGAAAATGACAGAAAAATCTTATGACCCTGATTTTCCGTCCTATATGCTAAAAAGTGAACCTCCGAAAAGCCGTGCACTCTTCAGAAAGACCTCAACAGGATAAGGCTATTAAAAGTGAAATAGATTCCATTTTATAAAATCATACATGAGAGTTGGTGAATCTTTCTTCGAGAAGTAAACCACTAGACTACAAATGGATTTTCAAAAGGAAAATGAAAACAGATGGAACTATCGAAAAGTATAAGGCCAGACTAGTGATAAAATATTACAGACAATGAGAATGCCTTAATTATTTTGATACATATTTTTCAGTGACTAGAATAACAAAGATCAGGATGATACTTGGGATTGCCACTCTGCGAAATCTTGAAATATATCAAATGGGCATTAAAACTGCCTGTTTAAATAGAAATTTAGAGGAAGAAATCTGCATGAAACAATTCGAGAGTTTTTCATCACCAGGGCTGGAAAAGAAAGTATGTAAATTGGTGAGTCATTGTATGGCTTGAAACAAGTACCTAAATAGTGGTATGAAAAGTTTGACAATGCCATGATAGAATATTGATTTAAGATCAACGAGTGTGACAAATGTGTTTACGTCAAAGACATCGAAAATGTTTATATCATTTTATGTCTTTATGTTTATGACATTCTTATTGTTGATATCAACGATATGATGATTAAATCCATTAAAAATATGTTAAGTTTGACAAGAAAGATATGGGGTTAGCTGATGTGATACTTGTGACATCAAATGGGAATTGGCAATGTGTTGCTGAAATTCAAAAATGGTCATCACCTACTTCTGAAA
>CAIGRB010086832.1:57528-101292 GCA_903798255.1 Fraxinus quadrangulata | reverse complement strand
TATATATATATATATATAAAGTTCCCATAAATCTAATTTAGATGTTTAGTATGTATTATTTTAGTTATTAAACGATTTGTAGATTGACTAAAAATTTAAATTAAGAAAATATTTTTTTACGCTTTTTTATGTTTAGTTCTCGCGTAGACTCGTCTTGCTTGAAATTTGACTTTCACACATCGTCACGTATTACGCTTTTTAAAATAGTATTTCAAAAACCTGGCTTCAAATTGAAACTCCAAAGGGAATGTGTATATATATCACTAAATTTGGCAATTTGCTATATACTTTTGGAAAATCAAATATGCCAATTGCCAAACATGGCATTGCCTTAAATTTAGACCACGATGCACTCACTCTTATGACAAGCCCTTTATAAGTCTCTCTCTCCAGAGTTCATTTTTCCTCAATCCTCTCTCTCTCTCTCTATAACAAGAAAAGTTCATAATTTTCCTCTGTTTAGTTCATATTTTGTTTATTCTCCGTAAGTTTTCGTCAAACAGTTGGTACGCCAATTCTTAGCAGAAAATGTATAGCTGGGAAAAACCATTGAGAGAAGATAAACCAAGAAAAAATCCCAGAAAGCCATCATTTTCGTCTACCCTTCTCGACGAAATCATGAATTCCATCGATGGAAATGACGAAAAATGTGAGGATTTTAAGGTATACAAAGAGATGCCCACAAAACAGCATGGCGGTGGATGGCCAAAAAGTAGCAGCAAAGAAGATGAAGAAATAGGAATTCTGAGGAGGGGGAGGGAAATTAATGAGAAAATTATTGCTCGAAGAAGGGCAGAATTGGAGAAACTTTGGCTACGAGAAAATGATTTGGTGTTTTTCAGTTCAAATTCGAATTCTTCAGACAGTTCTGGAGCACTTTCTTCGTCTGATTCAGAGTTATTTTGGGGTTCAAATTCAATAAAGTCAAGAATTTCTTGTTTTTCTGCACCAAAGCTCAAGCCGGTAAGAACAAGTGGGAGGGGCGAAAACCACTTATTTCTTGACCAAAATAAGGTGTTTATGTACCAAAATAAGCAGGCAAATAAAGTGGATGACAATTTGATCAAATCGAAATCCAGGGCCTTGAAGATTTATGCCAATTTGAACAAGTTGAAACAGCCTATTTCCCCCGGAGCCCGCCTCACAAATTTTATCAACTCCCTTTTCGCGAATTCGAAGAAAACAAAGAAATCTAATCCAAATGGAGGTTTTGAAGATTCAAACATGGAGAGAAAATCAAAATCTCAACAGGGTTCATCAACCTGTTCATCAGCATCATCATTTTCAAGATCATGTTTGATAAAAAATCCCTCTAAATCAGTGGAGAATATAGGGATTGGCAACAGCAGGACGGTCAGATTTCATCCAGTTAATGTCGTTGTTGATGAAGATTCTAATTCTCTCCCTAGTGGCCACAAATCGGTGAAAAAAAATGAAGGTTCTGATAAATTTGGAAGGCCACCATTGCCACCAGACTTGAGATTTAGTCCAGGAGAGAAAAACAGAAGAATTCAAGATTCAACTCGAGATTATTCGAAGGTCTATCCCAATCAAAAGAGGGACGATTTTGCGATGTTCAAGAATATTCGCCATAAAATTGAAGATTATGAAGATGAAGACAACGATGATACAGCAAGTGATTCAAGTTCGGAGTTATTCGAGCTTGATCACTTGGCATTGTTTGGAAACAAGAAGAAATTTTCTCAAGAACTTCCAGTCTATGAAACTACTCATTTTGATTCAAATCATGCTATTGCTAGTGGCTTGATTCCAAAATTATGAATTTTTCCCTCTTTTGATAGTGATTTATGTTTTAATTTTTGTGCTTATGACATGTTTGGGTATCATTGACGGTGTTATATGAAAAAAATAAGGAAGTTCAAATGTTATCTGTTACACCATTCAATACAATAAATACTGTAAGATACAATCTAAAATATTATTTTATATCAACTATGTCACTTTTGGACTTTGGAATTTGATGTTAATCTGTGGGATTTTGTGAAAATAGCAGGAGTGAAGAGAGACAAACACTGAAAAGGATGGTGTTGATCCAGGTAACTAAGAGAGTGACATTTTAAAATAAAAAACAAGATGGGAACTTGATAAAAATGAGAAGTAAAGTATGGTAAAGGGAAAGGCATAACTTCTTCACCTTCCATGGGAATAGTTAAAATATTTTGCTTTCTTGGAATTTTATGCTTTGAGCAAATTGGCTTCAAAGAATCAAATTTGTGTTGCAAATCCCAAGGAGTCAAACAAAAGTGGTCTTTGTTTGTGAGTCTTCCTCTGGGTTTGTGTTTGTTGGGAGATTACTTTTTTCACTCACACTCAATTTCTACACAATTGTTAAGCCATGTTTGGCAAATATTATTTAACACTCATTTTCCTTAAATTTATTTTTAAATACGCATTCTTTCAATAAAATAATTTGACACGTTGACTCATAATATTTTCTTATTTCACGTTCTACTAAAATCACTTTTCACAAAACTCATTCTATAAAATCTACATCAAATATGTCCTAAATGCCGTGTGGAGCCTACTAAATATGTTTAAGCTTCATCAATTTATTTATGCTTAGATCAACAAGAATTGAAAGAGAATTTTGAAAAATGAATTATTGTTCGAAATATTTTTTCATATAATGTAAAAGACATACGCTTTCTGCATATATAGGTCTTTGATTTCAAATTCAAGTTGTTTGAAAAGGAATAGATAAAATTTATAGAAGCATCTCTCCTAGAATTAATTATTTCTTACTGTTTAGTTATTGTGTTAGGTCAACACCATAATGGGCTCACCCCCACCAAATTTTGGGACCAAAATTATATATTACCTTTTGGAAATATGTAAAAAAGATTATATTGAGAAATTAATTTGTTTATAAGTTTGTGGACATCAATATTTTCAAACATCTTCGTGTTAAAGATAAATACTTCACCTCGTATATGAAATAAATATACAAAGTAACGACATATAACTATATAAAGATTTGTGCTACTTGAAATATTTACCCTTGAATTTGTTTGTATGTCGTATTGATAATTTGACATCACAACTTATAAAAATCTTATCGGTATATCTTTTTTAATATTGTTCAATCACCCGTAAACGTATACAAAATTTTCTTGGAGTAATTATTAATAGAACTACCACAATATAATTGCCCACATATATTGGTGACTAATTATCTCGAGTGCTATTTAATTACAGGACCACAGTGATCAAGATTAACCAAAGAAAGGACTCTCCCTAGTAAAGGTATTCAGGAATTAAAGTAGATAGTTGGTTCCAGTAATAGGGCTATGTTTAAATTTTGTCAATAATCATTTAAACATATATCTATCTTTTAAAAAATCCTTGTCTTCCATCTTGTGGTTGTCTGATCCCCTCAGATCAAGTGTCGGTGGCAAGGAATCCTCTCGTCCTCAAATAAGATCAAAAGATCATGAACCTAAATAGTTCGATGAATACTGACTCATTATCTAGTTCAAGGAGATGGCTTACTTTAAACGAGGTGAATACTTTATAGGGGGATTTAAGATGTTTTCCAAACAAGAGACTGTGGCTTTCATCGGAGGTACTAAGACTTTGAAAATCTGATTCCAATAGCCGTCTCAGGGAGTTGATAACAAAATAAGTGTTTAGATGGAATAATTTGGCACTAAACATTAAAACGAAACTAAAGAAACCTAAATGTTGATGTCACACATTTCACCTTAAAAATAAAACTGTGCTTAGCTATATAAATAGAATTTCACATCGACTTAACATGGAATAAGTGAATAAAAGATTTATAAGAGATTGACGACTTCAAGATCAACTTGTTTTATTAAAAAAAAGGTATCAACGAACTCGTGGTGATTCAGCCACATGTTAGGATTGTTTTCAAAGGGCTTGAGATTCTATTCCCATACTTAATCAATCCGAGCACTCCATATATGTATATATGTGTATATACATATATTGATATTTATGTGATGTAAAATAAAAAAAATAATGTAAGTACATGAGGAGCATGCAAGTGAAGGAGTAGGTACCCCACTTAAAAAGGAATCTTTATAGTCAAACATCCTAACATGATCAAATGATTAGACACAACAAATAATGAAATAATTGTGTTGCTATAATATGTTGGCGGTGGATTCGTAACTAAACCTAAGTATAGGCATATGACTTCTTCTAATATAGTTTATTGTGTTCAACAAAGTTTCTTTCTAATTTAATATTTATTAGTTTAGTTAAAAAATGGATTTAGACATTGATTAGAAGGTCATTAGGATGATTATTGTTAGCTTCCCTATCTATGGTTGGTGAAGTGGAGAATAAACCTATTCTCCTAGGTTTTCACCATTTAAATTATCTCCCATCATTATTGAATAAAACTATTCTCATTATATTGCAAAACAATCAACTAGTCGATTTTTCTACAAGTGGACATGAACACGGTTCAATTCAGACATATTTAATAAAAAAAAAAAAAGTAGTTTGAACTTGTTACGATACTATTTCTTTTTCGATTCTTTCAAAAAAAAAAGTTTTGATTAAGTTCTTTTCAAGTTTTATAAATTAAATTGTATCCAATCTTGAATTCAAGGGTATGCTCAAGATCGGTCGAGGATGAGTTCAATATAGCCAAAAATCCTTAAGATTCAAACCAATCTGGTCCAATTCACTAATTTCGAGTAAATTTGTCCATGATTTTTATTTTTTTCGAAAGCATAATCAAGTTCGAACTTAACTAGATATAGAAAAATCAGTCAAAGAACCAGTGGACTGGCCGATTTAACCGCTAAGCGGTGAAATAGTCACGATTCTACTAGATTTCAGGTTTTAATTTAAAAATTGTGAAAATTATATCTACCAGGGTTTTAAAATGTCAAAATTCAAAAATTAGATTTAAAGATTTTTTTTTCAAAAATCAGATGATCTTTTAAATATTAATAAAAATACTATAAAATTAAATTTAATCTACATATTCACCATTTCATTTTCAAGCCCTAATCATTTTTCCTTCTCTCTCTCTCTCCGCTAATTATTTATCTATTTTCTCCATCATTTAATAATCCCACCGGCAGATGAGAAGGCGCCATCAGAAGACGTAATCGAGCAGCATTGCAACGGCGCTGTGCGCGACACTAGTAGTAGTCCGCTGCGTGATGAAGCCGCTGCAGCAGCGGCGTAGTGCGAGCGATTCTGCGCACTTTGTAGCTCCAGCGACGTCGAATGTCAGCTCCGAGGTTGCTACGAGTTCGCAGTAGCGTTGGTCGACGGTGCACCATCGCTGTTGCAGAAAATTTGCTTAGCCGGATCCATTGTGTAGATGCGTCTTATTCGCTGTAGTGGAGAAATCTGGTGGTGATTTTGGTGTTGTGGTGGTGTTGATGGTGGTATTGGTGGTTGTGTTGGGTTGCGTTGTAGGTGTTGTGGTGGTGGTTTTACGCAGTCTATTGAGTTGGTGGTCTGGGTTGTCGTGGCAGTGGTGGGAAAGGGAATGAGACTGGAGTGTTTGTGACCAATTATTCATTTGATTGTGATTCATAAATTAGTTAATTTGTTCTAAAAATGTGATTGTGATTCACAATTTATTAAGTTGTCATCGAAAAATTACTTGTGATCAATTAATTTGATAATTTGTGATCGTTAAATAAGTTGTGACTTTTAAAATTTGTGATTTTATGATTGATGAGGAAATTGTGACCCACAAAATTTTTTATTTGTGATCGAGAATAATTTGGTACCTATAAATTTTTTGATCTATGATCTAGAAATAATTTGTGACCTATAAATTTTTTTATATATGATCGAGATATAATGTGATCAATTAATTCAATAATTGTGATCAAATTGTATAGAATAAACATTGTTTCTTAATTTTAAAATGAGTAATACTTGATCTCTCATATACGAAATTTACCCCTAAAAATTTTCATCTATATTAATGGGCTCATGCACTGCAGAAGGCCCATATTGGTATATCTGTAAGCCTGCTACTTTTAATAGATGCTCCTCCTCCAATGTGGGATGTAGAGAGGTGTTCAGTTGCAAAAACCAGTTTTTAAATGTTCACCTCATTATTTCAATTTTAATTTGATTGTGGCCCCCAGCAAAGTAAATGTTCACCTCAGTTTTTTCCCATTTTTATTCTATTTCTTAATTCAACTTAAATTGCATTTAATTATTAGTATAAAAATGTCTTTTCTCTAGACTCAAAACAATTTCAATTTTAACAAAGTAAATTATTTGGACATATTGATTATTAGTTTTGAAACTTATTGTAGAATGATGAATCTAATTAACAAACATAGATTTATATTTACTTTGAATTAGTAATATGAAAAAAAAAAAAAAATCTATTGTTGTTATAGTAGTTTATAGTTTTTGTGCATTTATTTGTTTATTGCATCTAGTTCGACTTCGATTAAACTTTTTGATCCTTGATCATTTACTATTTTGGATCTATTTTCAATAATCGGTGGAACAAACTTAAAAGCATATATTTTCTTTTTTCTTTTTTTGGAATGAGTAAAATTAATTATCTTACCTTGTTTTTTTTATTAATTCCTTGTTTGGGCTTCATTCTCCAAAAAAAATATTTTCCCCTCTCATATTTTCAACCGCACATTATTCAATAAAATAATATTAATTTTTTAACCATACATTCTCCAAAATATTACTAATCAAAAATGCATTTTTAATGAAGTCCAAACAAGGGCTAAATATCATTCAGACCCTGTTTGATGAAGATAAAAATCAGATTTTTAGTAGATTTTTATAGAAATATATGATTAAAAAGTTGTGAAACTCATAAAATATATGGTTAAAATTATTCGAAGAATATGAATGAATTTAAAAATAAGGGAATATCTTATTCGCCTTTATGTTCTCTAACAAATTATCGGTTGCCTACTTATTGTAAATAACAGGTGATATCGCGAGTACTTATGTCATGTACTTTCAAAAATGCTGAACAGGAGAAATTCTCGGAACACTGCTGCTTGGTAATTAGAAAACAGATATACATTCACTATTATTTGTACTGTGTATAAAATCTAGTCTCAGAAAAAGAAATACTGATTAATCTTCATTTTTCTTAACTCTTGGGTTTGCTACTTGTTGTTTCTGGCATTTGTTTCATTGTGATTTATGCTTCTAAGAAATCTACTACAGGTTGACTGAAATAGTGTACCTGTTGGGATTTAATAACCAATAAATCATGGACGATGATGTTAAATGATTCGAATTATATTTCATAGGTCATAACTGATGGGTGAATTGATTATCAACAACCAAGTCTAAAGGTTCGATCTGAAAACAACGTGGACCGTCAGAAATAGTTTAAAAAATTAATATTGCTCACAGTTCATATATTTATCTATTGAGTGGCTCTTGAGTCTTGACACATTTACTCCTTCATAGATCCAATTAGAATCTAATCCATCTATATATTGCTGCTTCTTCATTAAGTCGGGTGCGTGATTTGTGAATTAAGGGAAAAACGTGACTTGTGCTTTGTGTCTTTGAGAAACGCTGGCTGCCATCTTGATTTCTTCTTCAATTTCGTGCATTCTTTCATTGTTTTTTCTTGCATTTGTTATTTTCCAATCCTTTGTGGGTGTGATTGAAAAGCAATCGAGGTAAATATATTGGTAGTAGGTTGAGCCGATTTAGATTAGTTGTTGATAGAGAGAGGTAACGTGAAACTAAATCCATAAATCACCGAATTGAAGTTCTCGGAATGAGCTTTCACAATAGTACCTAATCTTTTGTTGAAATGCAAGATTTTCATCAAATATCTAATATATGCACAATTTGTATACAAGGGTCACTGCAAAACTCGAATTCTTCACCTTTCTTGGCTATATTACTACGTTGAACTATATCAGTTAAAAGCTTGAATGGCTAGGGAGTTGATAAATTTATTTATTTAATTGGGTAAGGATGTGGTAATTCCAAAACATATTCAACTAGATCAATCTCAGGGATTAACTCTATCTTCCAAACCATGGTTAAGAAATTACCACGAAGGATATGTCCAAAATGCCACATCAGCTAAGAATATCTAATTTTTCCAACTATCACTTGGAATTATGATACAATTTGAAAAATTAGGGGTTCGACCCAAATTACATCTAGGGGGTAAATAAGTGATTACGCGAAATTTAATTACTTAATAATTAATTAGCAACAAATCACTATTAATTATCTCTAGATGGTTAATCATACAATTCAATTTTTTCTTATGTTGAAATATCGCAATTATGAAAGTAATAAATTAACACAAGAATTGATCACGGAGAAACCCCAACTGGGTAAAAATTCTGGACATATTCTAGTCAACAATCCACTACAAACGAATTAAAACTTACAGTCCGTCAGACTCGACTACCGCTAGTACTTTATGACCTCCTAACTGCAAATCTCACAGCTCTCCTAGATTTTGTACTTCTGCACTAATTTTCAGCTGTAGTTTTCAAAACTCTCATAGATTGAGCTCTCCTGTAGCAATTCACAATTTTGTGAATTCGTCTATCTCTTGTGGATTAATGAAGAACTTCGCGTTCTTCAACGACTTGAACTCCAATAACCTTCCATTGATCTTCAGAACTCTAACAGATATATAGGAAGCATCAGTTTGATATTTGGATTGTGAATTTGATGTTTTTATCTCTAATAGCCAATCACGGAATGAAGGTTAAAAGCTAAACTGATGAAGCTGATATGAAGGGAATGTGTTTTTCTCAATGTTAAACCTTGGAAATCACATTCAGAAGCATTCTGTAATTTATATGTAGGTTAAGGTATATATGGGCTGGATAAAAAGCCTTAAAAACGAATTAAAAATTCTCCGGATAACCATGTCACTTGAGCAAGAGCTGGGCGACAGGCGAGCGACAGTGTATCGCTCGAGTGAAGGCTTGGCGACGGCGGGCGACACAGTTTCTGTTTCTGACGCTCAAGCCAAACTTTGACAACAGTCTAGCGAAACTCTGGCGCCGTTTTTCCTTCTTTTCCATTCTCGAACCCTAGATCTAATATAACTCACTTTCTACTAATTGCACATTATTCTTTGACTTTTAAACATATTAGTTTTGGTCCCTTTTGTTCACAAACTTCCCAATTACATCAAATACCTAATAAGCTCCCCCTTTGACATTCTGTGACAAAACTACAATCTAAAGTCAAGGTAATTGTGAAATAGAATTACAGACTCAAAGACGGACACAACCAATAATTGTATGAATCGAATTCTGCTTTTCATTTATCAAAACCTGTTTCCTGAAATAGACAATTCAAATATCCGGTGTAAAATGTATGTGAAACAATACCCATTGTAAAAGCAATTCAAGCAGTTAAATCAAGCAGTACACAATGTAAAAGTGTTTTAAGCAGTTAATAACATATATGTATCTTTTCAGTTTTATATCATAAGCTAAATTAAGACGTAATATCAATGCAACCTAACATACCAAAAATGAAATATTGATAGTACAAAATATCAAAATTTAATCTAGCAATGTTGAAGTTATAATTGAATCAAAAGTTTTAGATACATCATGTCAAGTCAGAATTATCATATACATCTAAAAAAATCTACTCTCCCTTTTTGTCACAAAATGACAATGGGCAACCTAGCAACTAAGTTGCATCGTCAACATCATCAGTATCAGTCATCTCATCAGAAGCTACACCATCATCCCAATGACGACGAAACCATCAGAGTAGACGTTGAAGATAACCAACAACACCACGAAGCATAGTAAACTCAGTAGTGTGTAGATCAACTATAGCTCGCAGCTGTGTAATCTTCACCATCATATGAGTCTGATGCTCGATCAGCACATGCATCTGCCTCATAAGTGCAACAGACGGGTCAATGGGAACAAATAGAATATCAACAGGTGGAGGAATAGACTCGACGGGAGGATGAGCAAAAGTAGATAAAGATGGAATATCAGTGGGTAGAAGAGTAGAAGAAGTAGTAGGGAAATCTAAGGGATCAAAAGAGATAAGGTCATCGATAGGATCAGTCGGCACAGTCGGGTCAAGCTCAAAAGAAGCATTGACTCTACGAGATAGTAGTATAGCCAATCGTCCGGGAAACCCGCCTCGGAACCCACTTCGAAAAGCTCACTCCTAGGGCTGTCACTAATCGATAAATCAAACAAGCATAAGGCAGCCATACCTTGTCCCCGTGACTTGAAAAGCACGAAGAATCTGCTGGCAAATGAACAATGGTAGATTAATGGAATCACCATGCAGCAAGGCGTAAAGAAACCAAGCTTTCTCCATAGGCAATGAAGAAGTATGGGAGATATGCCATAAATTTGTGCACACAATGCGCAATAAAATCGTCGATCAGTAGGTAAAGATCCAGTGCGCTTCGCTCATGGACCACCCTCCAACGGTGTATTAAACATCGTAAAATAAACAAGAGAGTCCATCGGAAGTGTATCAATAAAAAGATAAGGAAACAAAGGGTAAGCAACTCTAGGAATACGTACTAGACTCGATATGATGTCCGGTGTGATCTTAATCGTCCTACCCTGAAGAAAAACCCTAATGGTCGATCCGCTAACATCGTGAATATTAGCGTAAAATTCTTAAACTAGAAGACTAGGAGGAGGAGTCAACTCAACCAATAATGGCTCCCAACTACGAGAAGTGAACATAGCAGCAAGGTCGGGTGACACGTCAGACATAATGAACTTGCGCTTAAATAAAATTGGCCTCAAGGAAAATTGCGACCCAAAAGTGTCCTGGGCAATCGTAGAGATAAACCTAGACTACTGTATGAAGTGGAGGAACCAGGTGTCGTAGCAGCAGTACGAGCTCTCTCAGACGGCATCTGAAACGTGGAAAACCAATATATCAATACCTCAACTGAACAAAAACACATGAGATGCATGAATACACGCAAAACGAGACAAACGGTACATATGCAATGCACGTGTGGATGAATGTACATAAGGATGCCGTGATGCCTAGACGACATGACATGATGTCATGACATGGTGTCGTGACGTCATGCTATGGCGACATGACGTCACCAAGGGTGTCAACACCAACCGCAAAGTAAACAACATCAATAGACCAAACTCACCAGCCTAGTGTGATCGAGTGTATGAGGGAAAATATCCCAAAAAGACACGGAGCCCAGTGAAACAATGTATTGAATCACATGACACATGCGAGTACAATACGACGAACTCAACATCTATCAATAAACTAAGTATCAAAATCAAAATACCCAAAAATTCAAATAAAATATCCAAAGCCATCGACATCAAACAAAAAATTCAAAGAAAAATCACCCAAATGATGCAATGGGAATGGAAATTAAATGGAATTAATCAAACATAAAGAGGAGACGAAGAATTCGACCAAAAATCCCAAAAACCACCAATTAAAATGCCCAAATTTGAAAAACTAGAGGTTCGACCCAAACTACACCTAGAGAGGAGGTGAATATGTGATAACGCAGAATTTAAAAACTTAATAATTAATTAGGAACAAATTACTATTAATTATTTCTAGATGGTTAATTATACCGTTCAATTTTTTCTTATGTTGAAATACCGCAGGTATGAAAGCAATAAATTAACACAAGAATTGATCTCGAAGAAACCCCAACTAGGTAAAAACCTCGAACACTTTGCCAATCAACAATCCACTATAAACGAATTAAAACTTACAGTCCGTCAGACTCGACTACCACTAGTACTTTCTGACCTTATGACTATAAATCCCACAGCTCTCCTGGATTTTATGCTCTGCACCAATTCCAAGCTGTAGTTTACAAAGCTCTCTTGAATTGCGCTCTCTGCAGCAATTCTCAACTTTGTGAATTCGTCTATCTCCTGTGGATTAACGAATAACTTCGTGTTCTTTGACACCTAAAACTCAAGTTACATTCTCTTGATCTTCAGAACTCTGACGAATATGTAAAAAGCAGCAGTTTGGTATTTGGATTGTGAATTTAATATTTTTATCGCCAATAGCCAATCACAGAATGAAGGTTGAAAGCTAAACAGATGAAGCTGATATGAAGGGAATGTGTTTTTCTCATTGTTCAACCTTGGAAATTACGTTCAGATGCGTTCTGTAATTTATATGTAGGTTAAGGTATGAATGGGTCGGATAAAATGCCTTAAAAAATTGAATTAAAACTTTTTCGGATAACCCTGTCATTCGAGCTAGAGCTGGGCGACAAACGAGCGACAGCGTGTCCCTCGAGCAAAGGCCGGCAATAGGCAGGCGACATAGTTTTTATTTCTGACGCTCGAGCCAAACTTTGGCGACAGTCTAGCGAAACTCCAGCACTCGAACCCTGGACTTAATATAACTTACTTTCTACTAATTGCACATTACTCCTTGACTTTTACAACATATTAATTTTGGTCCTTTTTTGTTTATAGACTTGCTAATTACATCAAATACCTAATATAATCTACGGTTAGTTGTTGCATATAGCAAAATAGAAAGAGGGGAGTAAAAAAGTGAACAAATGGCCCAAAGCTTCAATGGCAATGTTGGCATTAACCACTGCCAGACAGAAGAGGCTGCAGCCACTAATTTGTGAGGCACTTTTCAAGCCATTGCTAGTGACGATCAGAGGCATCATTCATGAACTCCTCAAACTCCAAAGCTAGGCATCTCCCCCGGTCAAGGAGAAGCCCTTTGTGTGAATAACTGTGGTGGCTTTGGCTGCTGCATGGTGGTGCCGGAGGTGGTAGAGGCAGCCGGAATTGGAGCCATCTCTGTGTCTGGTGTTGTGCTTGGGGCCATTGTTGGGGCTGCCATTGGTGTACCAAACTTGAGTGGTGGATAAACGAGTAGTATTTGTGTGCATCCCTCAAAATATGTGAATAAATAGTAGTTCACATGTCTATAAATAGTTTATAAATATGAGCCAAACAGGCTTTGATTCAGTCAAGATAAGTTAAACATTAGTGTGAGAATTCTAAATTATTATTTCCAGTTTACACATTTTTATGTGTAAATTACAAATTTATTTTTCTGTCTACATGTTGTGCCTGTTGAAGGCTTAATGGAGGGCTCGCTGGGATCTTTCAATATTATGAGAAATCTACGACATATTGACCATAATCGAATAGGGTGGATACCACCAAATCGAAACATTAAAATTGGAGGTACGAAGCTAGAAGCACGAGAACAACGACAACCCTTTTCACGTTTTTCAATGTTAATCGATTGTACGATTCCCTTTTTAGACAAAATATAGTTCCAAAATCTTGTACTTAAAATCAAACAAAGAGAAAAGGGACCCAAAATGTATAAAAGAAAGCTTGATGGAGGAATGCCTCATAATTTTTGAGCATTACATAAAGTGGGAAAATAGAGCTAGCTAGAATCCTACAACCAGAAGAAGCCTAGTAGCATGATTACTATCTAAAAGCCAATAGCTTCTAATAATTGTTAAGGTTTTGTTCTTCTTCTTGCCTTGGTATAGAAATAAGCCCCTAAAAAACCCCACCCCCACCAAGACAACCTTAAATCCTGTATGCAACACCTTGGCCATGGATGAACCTTGCATTGTCCTCTGTGTAGACATGGGTCTCATTCTTCAACCTGAAAAGGCAAAAAAGTGTTTGGAGTTACAACAAAGCTATAGAGTGTGCGGAATTATTGTAAGGTCATGTTTGGTACGTAGTATTGAACAAGACCCATCACAAGTAAAATCCTCTTCTACCTAGTCCATTGATGAGTTGAAATCAACAACTTAAGAGTTCATTACACAAGATTAAACGATTAAACTTAAATCAGTTCCGTTACAAGAAATAATTTGATGTCATACGTTTTGGTAATGGTCTTGTTTAGAATGGTGGAGGAGACAAATGATGCTCCATTCAAGTACAGCAATTCTCCATCAATTCTTTCCGAAATTTTCTTATCCAATTTTGTAGCTTCAATGCAGAGAGGTTGATCAGAAGCCTGAAGTAGCCAAAAACATGTTAATTCCTTCATTTGTTTCATTTAAATCTAAATGCATTTATATTTATATATGTACTTACAATAACCCATCCCCATATATCAGCAAATGATGGCACATGAGCTGTGTATGCAAGAACATCTGCATTATACATATAAATCTATAATCAGCATTAAGAATAGAATATTACATTAAAAGGTGTTTCCTATTTCTTGTTTTAAGATGAAATTTTTAGAGAAATACTTACATTTGAAAACTTGTTTAATTGTGTTGTATATTGATGAGAAGACCTCCTTGTGAGTAAACACCCCTGCTGGTCCAGCCTACACACACATACTAGTCAGACTTTTTGCAATGTTTCTTGTGAAATTCTTGTCTAGTCGAGTATACCAAACATGCCTTTACTGTGAAAAAAGATGTGATGGAAAGTCCAAAAAATCTTAAGAATTATCTACCTGAGTAACAAAGATGCCATTGTCAGTGAGTTTGGGCTTTAGAATATTTTCATAGAAAGACTTTGTGTATAGTTGATAGCATGGCCCTCCTTCAACAGGATCTGCTAAATCTCCTACTATTATATCAAACTTTTCATCCCTCTCCTCCAATTCAGCTCTTCACCAACAATTAATACTCAATTAGCAAGACAGTCTAATCCACATTATCAGACATGTGATTATTGCGTTGAACATTTAACTCAAAAATATCCTTACTTGGCGTCGTTTATCACTAAATTAAGTTTGATATTCCGAAAAGCCTCATGATTTGCTGTAAGATGCTTTCTGCAAAAATCAACTACTTCCTGCGTCAAGTAATATAAAAAATTAAATATATCCAAACCTGTCGAATACGGTGTATCAAAGTTACTCTAAATATCTTAGAACTCCACCCCGTCCCCACCTATAAACTCCAATTCAGAAAGAAAAAAATTGAAAATTCCAAATAAGCAGATTAAACTCATATATAAATATATACCTTATCAATATCACACATGACCACTTTGTCAATGGATTTGTGTCTGAGTGCTTCTCTTGCTGCAGAGCCCTCACCCCCTCCCATTATAAAAACAGTTTTGGGGCTGCATATTCACCAACATACATGGACTATCAAATTAGACTATGCTCTTAAATATATCATAAAATATATCAATTATTGTTTGCACCATGTAATTATTTTATAAGAGCGTTTACGAGAAGAAACCCCGACAAGTTGACTCAAAGAATTGAGTTTTTCTTTTGTCGAAAAGGGTAATTTGGCATGATCAAGATAGGACGGGATCATAAAAAATGATCAAAAAATTGGATTCAATTTTAATTAAATAGTCCGGGTTATTTCATTTTATCATCGATCAAATTCTACGGGATCAATCCAATGGGAATTAAGTAATAGTGACACAATACTTACTTAGAGTGACATAAGAGAGCAGGATGAATCAAATATTCATGATAAATAAATTCGTCAACTTCTGCACTTTGCATCTTCCCATCAATTACCAACACCTGCATGAACGCATGCACTTAATGAAAACATTAACTTTAGCAAAAACCATATTAATATACTTTTCTTAATCGAATAAATAACAGTATTTTTCTTACAAAAATCGAATTAAGTTTCGACCTTAGTTTCTTTGAATTTACCTTGCCAAATCGTTTTGTGTCCAGAAGGGCTATGTCCTGGTACTCACTAGTTCCTCTGTGCAGAACTCTGAGAAAGAGAAAGGAGATGATTATTTTGGCCGAACATATTTTCTGTAGTGCCCAGAAAAGCCGAAAAGAGTATAGCGGCTTTTAAGCATGGTCAACACGCTATTATTTATCTTGTGTTCTTACTAATATTCAAAAAAGACTACAAAAGAACGTTTGTTTGATTGTGGAGTGATACAGTACATGCACGTGCATAAAGAGTGATACACAGCAGATGATGATGATGATGATGATGATGATGATGATGATGATGATGAAGCCAAATAATACCTGTTCAAAGCAAAAGACCATTTGAGATCAGCATCGAGTTCTTCTTCAAACCAAGAATCCTCTTTCTGATCATCATTATTTTCCTTCTGATTTATGGGTTCACAATGCACTTTAGAGAACCCATTGCCATTTTGAAACAACACTTTGTCTAATTCACCCATTATTTGTATATGAGATTGAAGCAAAGATCAAGAAATTCCAGAGAGAGGGAGTGTGTGTTTGTGTGTGTGTGTGTAAGAAGGCTTGAATGAGGTAAATGTAACCTCCCTTTATAGCTGTTTACAACTCCTTTCCCAACTATTTTTTTGCCATTACTGGAGCTTCCTTAATTTTTTATTTATTTCATCTAATCTCAACTCAAACACGTCATTGGGGATCACTAATGCGTAAAATGAATCTCGCTCGACACATTCGGTACGATGAACATGAACATGATCAAAGGAAGGAGTAAAGTTATTCATTTAAAACTCTAGACGATCACTGGTGTATTTGGTAGTGGGTTCACTGTCATATTGTCCAATAAACATTACTTCATTTTTAGATATTGAACAATATGAAAAATAATCTCATTGGTATAAAGATTATTGATCATCTAGACTCCAGATGAATAACATTATTCTTGAAAAAGAAACACACTATAGAATAATGTTAATTATCTTTTAAAAATGATCATCAATCTTACAATCTATAAGTCAGCTTATGTGCTATAAAAGAACAAGATCAATTAAACATATGGATATGAAATTTACTTTATTGATCTTATATAACGTCACTTTTGGAGTATTGAAACTTACTACTCATCGCTACTATTAATTGACACGTATATTAAATATCTGAAACGCACTACTCAGAAATAAATAATTAATACACATACCAATTATTTTAAATAAATAATTATCTCATCAATTAATCAGATAAGCAAATTGACCCAAAAATAAACATTTTATTCTTATTTTGTTCGTATAAATATCAATTATAATACTATGGATTAATCGTGTATCCAAGAATTAAGATTGGAGAATAGGGTTTGACTCTAAATTATTATGTACCAAGTGTGCACAACGTTTAGGATAGAGCATGCACGCGCAGTAGACATTGATTATAATTAATTATTGATAAGAAGAGGAAATTAAGAATAAATTAGAGGGCGTGATATATGTAGGGCCCACGTTTGAAACCCACGCTTGTGACATACAATTACACGTGTAAGATGACGATAGGGTAAAAGGACATTTGTGGGGTCATATGTAAGTCCACTAGGATAGCATCCGTCCTAGAATATACTTAGTAAAAATTAATGGCTGGCTAATCCCATAAGATTAGGAAATAATCCCATGTTTTGTCCAAAATCTTTAGAAAAAGCAGTTTAGAACTGCGTGAGGCCTCTCTGTATTCGTAGTTTGCTGCGCCAACATCGGATTGATTTACTCCTTACCCCGACAGATTTTCGAGACAATCTAACCTTTGACCTTCGTGTTGTAAATATCTTGTCATAGTACACACTATTCGTATTCACGATTGTCATATTCAATGTTTGAACTTACGAAATTGAAAGTATTTTTAACTTGAAATCTCAAATTTTCATATTCGACTATAAAACGGGATAATGTATAAGCCTATATAAATGGCTTCGAGGTGCCGTTCACGAGAACTATTACTTGTGTGTTAATACATAATATTGGCACTGTTTAAATTTACGGTCTGTGTTGAGCTCGTTTGATGGAGAAAGTCTTCGGTAGACATGTTGTAGGACCAATTATTGAAATCGTGACGCCCTCAATTTCATCTCATCCTATCCTACTCAAATCACGATATCTCAAAGTTCTAGTGGATTCTACCATCCACTTATTTCTCTCTCTTACCGTCTCGGATGTTGATATATCATGATTCGATATGGTTGGAATAATCACATTAATAATTGTATTGATAGCTATATCAAATTAATATCACATAAAAATTTTACAACATAAATTTTTTTTTCTAAAAAAAATTAAAATATTATCAAAATTCCCTGTGTAGAAAACATGCACATGCTCCATATGTGTACATATTGCGGTGTCGACATTTCCATACTTATATCCACGCTACAACCTTAATAATTTCAAACAATTTATGTACGTCTAACAATTAGTAGATATAGGCGTGCTCTCTCTCTCTCTCTCTNCCGGCGAAGCCCATTGTAAGAGGGGCAGTATGAAGCGTGCGGTTAATCCACTAATAAGTGAAATTGTGGACACCCCACTTCACCCTCCCACAATCCCCCTTATTCCATTATGTATCTCCCCCAACTAGTTATATTCATGTGAATTTCCTGGTTTGCCCTTTTGCTTAATACGATATCTCTCAAAGCACATTTGACTATCATGTAAAATAGTACTTAGATTTGATCTTGAAAGCGTGTATCGAATCTAGTGACATGTTGATTCAACATTGAAATAATTAGAATTTCAATTAAATGTTCTTCTATTGGGAGATCGTACGAGTGGGCTAATTACGAGACTTTTTAAAAGACCAATTAACATAACATCAGAATTGAATTCCCATTATGGAACAAACGCGTGTTGAGATACTTCGATCATCACAACCAATTGTCCACACACACTTAAAATGCTTTACATTTTCAATTTACGAATCCAACTAAAGATATAACGAACAAAACGATGATTAGATATGATATCGATGTAAAATAAAGTTGTGATAATTTCTTTTGGGGCACTAATGTCATTAAAAGGCGACCATTTACAAAAAGAAGTGCTCATTGGGTTTCCTTGTAATGGGGAGACAAGATCACAAAACTTTTGCATATCAACCAAGAACGTGTTATAGCCGTGCTTCATTGTAAGGTGGGCTGCGAGTATTATGAAGAACTTTTGCAATTTTAAAAGGTTTCTTTGTGATCTTCCAACTCCACTAAGTCAATGGATTTTATAATCCCATGAATATGACCTTTCTCAAAACTTTTAACTTCACATTTTTAATAATGCAATATTATCATCCTCGAAATTTTCATAGCACACGAATTTGACAATATAAAATAAAAATAAATAAATTATATTTAAAATACTTTTTGATCTCGTCCAATACTTCATACTAGACATGCTAAGATGGTTTAGTATTTGACCTAATAATTTGATACATATTCTCTCAACAAATATAGTTTATTTAGTTTGAAAAATGATTTTTTATAACGTGTCGAATAATTATTTTAATTTGGAACAAAAAAGATGAAGAATGGTGAGCGAATTTAGAAATAAATAAATAAATAAAATATCTCGTCCTACTTCATCAAGCCTCAATACCCTCATTCTGGATGGCAGCCTTTGAAGCAGCCATGTATCTCATAAATAGAATGTCAAAAACCAATCTTAATTTCACCATTTCAGAGAATTTTCCATCAAAGTCCAAAATTTCAACCTAAGGAAGAAGTAATATGGGTGAGAAGAAATAGGAAGGATGAGTGGGTCATTTTACCCAGCTTCAATTATGAACAAGTTAATTATAGGATGATTATATTGCTACCCTAGTTTTTAATTGATACACAAAATTTTAATTGCAATAAGTTCCTCAACTTTTCAGAAATTCTATCTGTCGAATTCTTATTCTTAACCTTCTATTAATTAATGTCTCATCATTGATGATAATTTATATTACAATATTTTGTTTTCATGCTTTGAAATAAGGGAAAAAAATTCTTAGCGATTTTAATTTATTTATTTTTCAAAAAAAAAATGATGAAAAAATAAGTTATTTTACGCATTTCAATGGACTTTTGGAGAGAGAGCTGTCATGAAATTCAAAATTTGTTTAACTAATAGAAAGTTTGAAGATAAAAATGACATGAAAATCGTTAGAAACAAAAACATTATAATGAGAGCAAAGATTAAGAACTTTAAGTGCAATTAAAATGTGGTACAAAAAATAAATATTCTGGTATGAATATAATTTCAACTATGCTACATTTTAATTATAATATAAGTTTTCGATCATATTTACACTTTTGTCCTAACTTTTGTTCATTACATTCTTATCATTAACCTTCAATTAATTAGCATATTTTATCTCTTATATAATGACTTTTTGTCCAAATATTCTGTTAGCGTGCTTCTTATGAAGGACGAATATTTTGTCGAACTTTATATTTTTGCTTTCGACTTATTTTAAAATATGATGAACAAACAAACGTTTTTATGTCATAAACATTGGAGCTTTCTTTCTTGCCGCTGAGCTAGTGCTTTCAATAAAGGGCAAAAAGGCTGCTCGCCTAACCCTTTCACCGACGGGCTGTTCCAGAAATGAAATACCGACAAAAGATTATGACAAAAAAAAAAAATTGACGAAAAATGTTATCAAAGTCAATTTGCAAACAATTAATATGCACCAATCAAAGACACAAACGGAAAATTTCTGTTTGGTGCAAGTTGGTCCCTGAAGATTCTGTTTGTGGCTAAATGTAGCCGAACTATCTGTATTGAGCTCTACAGTCCCTGAATTTTCAGATAGTTGCAATTGAGTCCCTTGGATTTTCTGCATTGTTCAACCCAGTCCTAGAGGGCCGTTTAAAAGTAACATGGGATGGGTAATCAGATTCGCGCCATTAAAGCATCTCCAATAGTGCTTTAAATTAGATTGGAATTATGATTTGAATCTCAAAATTGACCGACAGCCCCTCCAATGAAAAGATGCAAAGAATAAGTACGGTTTTCATTAAAAAATGTGAAAAAACATATATAAATTTACATTTAAAACAATTACACAGGAGACCTACAAAAAACCAAAAAGCTATTAATAAATTTATTTTATACACTTATTCGAAATCTAAAATAGTGATATTTGATAGTTCTTTTGATAAAAATATATATTAAATTATTGTATTTTATGTTTAATAGATGAAACTCTATGAATGAAAATGAATTGAATGAAAAAAGCAAAAGGTGATTAAAAATGGCAAAATTCAAAGTATATGAACTAAATTTGCATTGGCTACACAATTAAGTGGACTCAAGGACTAACTTGAATTATATGAAAGAATTAAGAACTTGAAAACATACATTAATTTAACAGGAATTCCATTTGTACAGAAAAAAATCCACAGAATTTCACCAAATTAGAGATAATCATTAAGTCCCATCGTGTATTTTAAAAAAAATGCAGGCCCCATCGTGTGTGAGCGTTCTGTTGCATTTCTGTGGGCTGTGCTTCTGTACGTGAAGCACTTTTCTTAATTTA
The DNA here is from genome assembly GCA_903798255.1 of Fraxinus quadrangulata. NCBI lineage: Eukaryota > Viridiplantae > Streptophyta > Magnoliopsida > Lamiales > Oleaceae > Fraxinus > Fraxinus quadrangulata. The sequence continues at coordinate 80,139 of CAIGRB010086832.1, read as the reverse complement.
ATTGGATATTAGAATTAACTAGGCCTCCATTTGGACTTTTGGTTGGATTAAAAGTTAATACACGCGCAGTAGAGAGGAAAAAAAAAAAAAGCTTGTCAGCTTTAGAAGAGAAAAGAGAGAAGCAAAAGCCTAAAAAACATAGAAAAAACCGCAGCTCGGAGAAAAATTACAGAGGTTGCTGGCTATTATATATTATATATACACGCAAAAAGAAGTGGGGGGAAGAAAAACACGGCTGAAATATATACTTGTTGACATTGAAATTGAGGCAGCCAGAAGGAAGAATATACACGCATTCATAGAAGAAACTTGGCAACTTTTGAAAAAAAAAAAAAAGAAAAAAGGGCGACGGCTTCACATAGAAACTGGAGAAAAAAAACTGGTCATAGCTTTGGATATATATATTCACACAGAAACAAGGCAAAGAATTAAGGCCAAATCAATTTTTTTCGATGACATCGTTTCACTTTTATTTGTTTAATTTCAATATTATGTTAGACAAATTTTTACATTGCTAAAATATAGATAAACTATTGTTTTGAAAATTTTAATATTAATAATTATTTTGACGTTAATTTGTTTAAATATTTGAATGTTTATTATGATTTAGATTGCTTTTCAATTAATTGATCATTAATTGAATTGTTTGTGAATTTTATTGCCATCGAAAGAGATAATATGATCATTAACACGTAGTAATAAGAATGTGAACAATACATAAATCAAGTTTTTAGTAAACACTATTTCAAAATTAAGGATATATATTTTAAATTTCAAAAATCAGATTTTCATNCAATTCAAAAATTTTAAGGTCACAATTGAAAAAATTTATAGGTCGCAATTAATTCATCGGTCACAAATTAAAAATTTTAAAAACAATTTATTCATCGGTCACAAATCAAGAAATTTACGAGTCACAAAACATCAAATTATAGATCACGGATTACTTTTATTGATCACAACTCGATTATAACTTAATAAAATGTGAGTCACAATCACAATTTTTTGGTCACACATTATTAATTTGTCAAATTTTAACCAATTATTTGTCACAATTGACCAAATAATTGGTCACAAACACCCACCCCATCTCATCCCACCCAAGACCACCACCGCCAGATCCACCCCACCACGACCACCACACACAGCACCGCCGTCAAACACCACCACTGCACAACACTTGCAACAATCCTGATCTGTAGCACCAGCATCGCCTGCAACCACCATCACCGTTGTCACCCACGCTAACACTACCGCCAGATCCACCATCACTATCGCACATCTACCTGCACAACCAACAAAATCCCCAACACCAAAACCACCACTACCACCATCACAAACAACATCAACACCACAACAACCTCCAACTCTGACTACCACAAAATTAGAAAAAGAGAGAGAAACGAAAAACCTTATCAACATCACCACGAGCACAACCATAACCTCCACTACCGTTGGATCCAACAAAACCACAGCCACCCAAACACCACCACCAGCACCACAACCCAACCGCGACTTCACAGCAACCAGGCAGCACCCGAAAGCGTCAGGCAGTAAATAGAGGGAGAAAGGAGATAATGAGATGGGTATGGGGAGAACCGCACGCAATGGCCCAACTCTACCTCCATTTTCTGATTTTGATTTCTCCAGAAGGGACAGCCTCGAATCGCCCGGAATGGTCACTGTGCTCATCGCCACTCCAAATCAACAACACCATGACTCGCGTAGAGCAATCACTATGCTTGGCTCATATCCGATGTGTAGCATTCACACCGTGGATAGCTACAATGTGCCGTTCACACCCCGTCTCATGGAGGCTGATTGCCGGTGGATAGTGGAGAAGAGAGAGTGACGGAGATGAGAGGAGATAGAGAGTGAGAAGAAAGAGGAGACAATGAGGAGGAAAATTAAAATGAAATTGATTAAGGTTTGAAATGAAAATTGTACAATTAATATTTAATATTTAAAATAAAATGTATGATTTTTGAAAAGTAACCTTTAATCTGATTTTTGAAATTGAATCTTTAAAAATCAGATTTTGTGTAATTTTCTCAATAAGCATTATATAGTTCAATAGAGGATAGAGATATGTATCTATGCTTCACATGATTTTTTTTTTTAAATGTTCTAACTCGTTTAATGTTTTCTTATATGTTAATATCTTTTATAAAAATATAGAAATGCCACAAATATGATTAAATTTAATTGCTATCAAGATAAGCTTTTAAATAAATTTGGAACTTCAATCAACTTGCTTGATTGTGCTAAAAATGGATTAACAAGGAGAATTCTACACCTTAACAATGCATATCAAAAATTTGATAAAATTTTACTTTGATTTCTTGTACGCGATAAGTTAAACATAAATTTATTACAAGTCATTAATATTTATTCAGTTAAGGATATTATTAATTTTAACTCAATAAAATACGTAATCCTCGTGCGTAGATACTTTACGTACTACTATATTACTTGACCACAATCTCGTACATTTACGGGTTTTCAAAGGATTAGCCATCAATCCAATTGCACCCATTTTTTATTTTTTAAAATCTTCCAATTGGAGCAAAATTGAATTTAAATCCACGAAATGTAAATAAAGATGATAAAAGTTACTTTCAAGATGTCAATTTACACTCAAATTTACACCACCATTGAAAATGCTATTAGAATAGTACACTCGGCTCACAAGATCTTTGCCCAATCGAATTACAAAAGTCTGGCCCTTTAGTTATGATTGTGCCTCTGCTTTTATCAGTTCTTTTATAAGATTGGGTCACATTAATTGCCAAGTTACGTCTTTCAAAATAAAAAGTAAAAAAATATTCCACGTCACGGAGTCTAGAATCTCAATCATCATTTTTCTAATTTTTCAATATTGCCAAATGGGAGATCTTGCAAGTATAGATACTGGAAAATCGGCTTTATTGGGACTTTAAAATCACGGAATTGCACGAGAGCTGAACTACATTAGAAAAGGAATGGATAACACAAAACGTTTAGTTCTCCAATTTATTGCCAAAATAGTAAATTAATCCTAACACTTTTAATAAAAGAGCAAGTTGATCTTCAAACTTGCACGATGGTCACATAATCACTGCTCAGCTATGAAAACCATCTAAATCTCCATCAAATCGCCACCTTACCCTAGTTGATCATTCTCAATTTCAAATTTCTAAGCACTAAACTGAGTTGCCCATGATGTACTTAATCCAAAAAGTTAAAGATCGACTTGCTCCTTTTAAAAGTTGGATACCAACAGAATCCTAGAAAACTAAATTAACCCGATCAGAAAGATCGAATAAATTGTATTGGAGTGTCAGCTATATCCAGAAATATGGGAAGAAATAAATGAGGGTAAGAGAGTACTCCGAAAATGATAAAAGATGGAGATAAGGAAAGTGCAAGAAGCAGACAGAAACAATAGGCAAAATGGTTGGACTAGATAATAAACATGCGAGCAGAGGCGGGATGAGGAGAACAAGAGCACGGGTAAATTTGAATCTACCAATTTCCATCCGATTAATCCAAATTATAGTCACAACTTTGGAGATATAAACTTTGAAGATCATTTGGACATAGTGAGATAAACTAATTTCTAACCCTAATCTCTTCTGCATGTATTCACAGAAATAGTTTGTAACTATAGTCGATCAATGGACTCTAGGCCATACATGATTCAAACTATCCAGTCACTTCGTGTGAAATTATAAATGTTTTGAAAACAAGCCAGCCCATTGATTCATAAAAGCAAAAAGGTAAAATCGGGTAGAAACAGGCCAATTTTAGGATATGCAGTCGGGACACTATGTATACATATAAAACAGGACCGTATTTCGGTTTCTATTTTTTCCAGTCAAACCAATCATTCCGTTAAGGTTCTTGTGTTTCTTAATCCTCTAAAGAAGCTATCTTGTATTTCTTATTCTTCAAAGAGGCATCTTATTGCACTAATTACAATCACAGTTCCTATCAAGTAGTACGTGCTACAAAGAACTGGTTAAAGATTATTTCTCATTAAAAAAAAAAAGGACGACTAAAATAAAGGGTTCCTAGAAAAGTTCGTGCAATAATTACGGGAAAATATATAAAAAGAACAACAAAAGATTGCATCGTAGTATGTACGAAAGGAGAGGGAAAAAATGAAACGAAGAGAAGACGAAAGAAAAAAGACTCGAATCCCACTTTCCATCACTTGGAGCTGTCCATTGGTCATTTACTAAAGAAACCGAGCTCAAAACTTCAGTTTGTGCTCGTTCTTTATTTGTTATTGCACAGCATGTTTGCGTCTGCTTAATAGTAACTTACCCTTAAATAACTTACTTTGACTGACATGATTTACAAAGCAAGTGTTTTACTAGATATACTTTTGTTTCTAGAAACTAGAAAGTAAACATTAACTTATTTTCATAAAAAAGGTAACTGTTAAGCACATCCAAACATGCTCGAGAACATCTTACATTTGAACAAAATCACAGAAAAAGTTAAAACACAATTGTGAATAACCTACTATATTTTATGATTTCATTTGCACAACGTTGCAAGAAAAGACTGTTTTAGTTGAGAATATAACGATTTGGGAAAGAGTTCTGAAGCTAAGATAATGATTTAACATAATGTGTATATTTATTTGCACAAAATAAGGTGAAACTTAAAAACATATCTCAAACTAAGTGATTTCATGAAATGTATAATGAATGAAAAGTCAAGTTCATGCCTGACACGTTGGTTAAACTAGCCAAGAAACATGAAACTATATAAAGCTCCAAACATAAATTGTTCATGAATGGCTCGGTGCATTTGCAGCCCTTTTGTGACAAAATATAACTTTCAATCCAGAATGCAGAAACTAGACGCCCAGTGCAATGAATGTGTGATAAGATACGAGAAGAAACACTTTTTTTCTTTTCCTTATGGAAGGGTGTGGATTGGTGTTTGAAGATTAACAAAGACCATGATGAAAAAGCACAAAAAAGATGCGCCAACAAAATTCTCGCAACATTAGCAAAGCACGACTACATGAAATATAATATGTGAAGTAAGATATTGCACTTGAAAATAAAATAATTAATGATGCAAGTAATAAAACCAAGTGGTAACCTCACCCAAAATGCAACAACATGAATAATCATTGCAGGTTCCAAATAATGAAGAAGTAAAGTGAGCTTACAACCAAAGAGTTGATTACGTTTTAAAAAGATTTGACATTGATTTTGGCACAAATAAGCCAAACATGCAACAGGAATGATGCAAGCAAATTCTCGCATTGCTGCAGATACTAAATGACTATCCAAATGGTGTCAAGACAAATGCAAAATTGTATCTTGAGTCCCCACTTAATTTGTTCACAGCCTACTAAATCGAGGGGGAGAGAGAGAGAGAGAGAGAGAGAGAGTATCCCATATAATTTGGTCTCATCCTACTAATTTGAAGGGGAATAAAAAAGTTACAAGTCCTTGTCCCAAAAAGATACAATCATATTTTGAAACGGATACCGAATTATAAGTTTAAAAGAAATTTGTTCTTTGCAAAACTCCAGTTAAACTTATCAAAATTTCATTTTTTGATGGGAATATAAATTGACCATATTTTAGTAGTGTTTATATCTTAACAAGTGTTTTTGCTCTTTTCATTTTATAAAGACGTGCTTCCTTAGTTGAAAACTAATTTTAGACTGAACAATGAAATGAAGCATGGAGATTTAAACGACAAACTTCTTCGGTGAAAAGGGGTTGAACTTATTTGCAATTTAGTACCACAATAGAGGAATTTTTCTTCTTTTTTGCTTTTAAAAGAACATACCTTCATCAGCTTCAACACCTCAGCACAAAGAACGATTGGGTGGCACAAAAAAGGTTCCAAACACTATTTCAATTTTGCTAGCATCCAAACCTCACATTAAAGAAGGAAAGAGCGTTAGTTAAGAAAAATAAAGGTAGGATAATACCCTGTGAATGTCCGAACAGGACCAATCTAATTTATCTCCAATAAAACCAGCAGAGGTTGTGATTAGATCTTACTACCTACAGGTATTGAAATAAGTTGACAAATCTTTTAAAGTATAAAAAAATATTTACCCTGTTAAACTACAGCTAAAACTAAATCAAGTTAATACAAAATACCTAGTGAGGATAGCATATGTATCACCAAAGACCACAAGTATGCAATTTCATATACATGTTACCTCAGAAATCATGCCGGTTTTAATACTCTTTTCCGCTTGTGGTGACGATATTCATCTTTGTAGTCATTGGAGGCACTAACCATCTGCCACTTGTCATCCTGGTGTTCATATTGTGAATTTTTTGTATAACGCCGGGAATGTCTTGAATCATGACCTGAATCCCTCTCTCCGCATTCCCTCCTCCTATCAATATGTGAGCCTTTGGCATCAAACACGTCTCTTCTTATGACATCTTTCTTCCACGGATAATGACCCAAACTTGAATCACTGTCACACTCTACCTTCTTGCGATGCTTTGACTCTCCATGATGATCTTTGTGCCTTCTTCCACTATACCTTTCAGAACTTTTGGACATATCTTCAATGCCTGAATTTGATCTCTCTGAACGATGCAGCCTTTTGTCTCTTAAAGCAGCAGAGGAGTGAGAACTTTTCTCAAGTCTTTCATCGATGTAGTGAATGTCAGAATCTATATATTTGTCGTGCTGATTTTTTCTCAGTGATCTACGAGTAACGCTGTCCTCAGATTGACTCAAACTATGTTCCTTCTCTTTCTGCAATTTATATTGATCTGATTTATCAGTCTTATTATCCCTACGGCATTCATGAGAATCTTCTTCTTCACAAAGTTTTTCTCTGGTATACAAAGCCTTTATTAGCAATTTGCAATAACAATATAATATTACTATATAGGAAAGAAAAGGACATCGATAAAGGCTGCAGAGGGGAAGAGAAGGAGCAAGCAGATTGAACACGAGTATATGGAAGTCGTAGTTCGGTAAAATAATTCGTGAATCGTGACTTCCTGGTTATCAAGAACAAGCATTACAGAAAAAACATACTTAAAAGAGAAACAAATGAAGCGGCAACCATGACACGAAGCTTGTAATTGCTTAATTTACCAAGACAGTTTTTTGTGGGTTAGTGAAGAAAATAATTACCAGACATATAAACCTCAAAAAGAACATAATACAACCTTCGAAACAACATAGCCCCCCTATTTTGTTTTGATAAAAATCAGATTTTTAGTAGGTTTTGAAAAAAGTTATAAAATGTGTGGTTGAAAAGTTGATAAAAGTTATAGGTCCCATGGAATGCGTGGTTAAAAATGAGTTTTAAGAAATGGAGGCCAAACTGGGGCATATTTGATATGAAAACAAAAATGAGGTTACAAATGAGGTATATGACCCCAAGCACCAATATGTATTTTCGTGATTGCAGGAGAATTCACAGCATCACCTCCCGCCTACTTCAAAATGTGTACATGAGTACTTCACAGAGGGCCGATGAGTGATGATATAATATTAGAAAGAACTTAAAAACGATGAGAAACTATGTGAGAGGTGCACCTAAAGTTCAAAAAATGTTAGCTGGACTTGCAATCATAAGTTGAAAGGATAATGTCAGTGTATTCTCAACAGTGCGATTATTTAAGAGCTTAACTTCTCTTATGTAAGCAAATAGCATAACTTTTAAAGCGGCAACGTAATCAAAATATGCATATGTATTATCAACTAGCAAATGAACTTTATATTCGACACGTTTGTGTGTGCCTGTGCAGCTAGAAAAGCTTCCTTTTAATCCTTACTGATGTGCTATATCATTAAAATTACCTTCCCAAATTTTCATTAGAATGCTTCTTTCTGTGTTCAAAATGCTGAAAGTTGGAGTAGGGAGGCCTCTCAGCTCTATTTCCTACAGGACCCATACCTCCCATTCCCATATTTCCCCTGCAAGATATCACTTAGTCTCAAAACCCGCAGACAGTAATTTGGAGAAAAGATCAGTGTACAACATGAAAACACATTGAACTTACCCATGGCCATGTAAGCCAACACCCATAGAAGTAATGTATGGAGGAACTGCAAAAGGTGTCACCGGAAACATGGAGACATTATAGGGCATCGCTGAAGGGTTACTATACATATTTGCATAAGGCCTGAAGGGCAACATAGAATCATTCCAATAGGGCTGCGGATAGCCTGGCACACCTCCATGAAATGCTCCATTTCCTAAAATAATAGCAGTAATTGATAATATGAACATTTCCTGTTGGATATAGGAGTCGAGTAGAAAAGTTTTACTTGTACCTGGCTGAAAGGGATGTAGACTGGAAGCAAGAGGGCAGTCTCTCATTAGATGATCTGGAGAACCACATGTGTAACAATTGCGTCCCCTCTGAATTTCAACAATGTCAAACAATATTGAGAAACTTAAAACAGAAATCATGCCTGCATAAAGACCTTTCAGCATGCAAGACACAAAATTTGATTAACGATTCCTGACAGATTTGTTAATCACAGTAGAGTACAGTAAATCAAAACTGCTAGAATGCTCCACAAACTACAAGGGTAGCTGAACGAAGGGGGATGAGAAAAGAAATTTTAGGATAATATAGGAAACACTTCATTTTTAGAAGATTGTGCTCTACTTGGACAAAAAAATTCCTTGGGGGTTTTTGAGTGATCCATGGAATGACGGAAGTTTATTTTATGCTATAGAACATATAGAAATTATAATTCCAGCAAATTCTGTCAAGGCTGACACTTTAAAAGGCTTATATAATGTACCTAAGAAACCATAACATGCTCATTAGATATAACTAGATAAAGCCTGTGAATTTACCTTTTTGTAACCACTGTGAGCCAAAAAATTTCCATCTCCACCTGAAAATTAAATTATTTCAATCAGCAAATACATGATAAACACTAATATTTATTTTCACCATTAAGTATATAGCTATTAAAGCAGTTGATTGCACCTCCAGTTTCAATCCAGAACACCCCCACCCCCTTGTGTCAGATCAGCTGCAGTAAGTAACATAAATTTGGAAAATACGTCGAGAAGCTGGTGATTTAATGAAAACAGAAGGAACAATGAAAGAACAGTTTCTGGAGAAATAACAGAAACCAAAACTAGTGAAGTTCAGAATTTTCAGCACTCTCTTATACATAAACAGCTTAGTCAGTTGCTTCAGGCAATTTAGTGAACTTCTCATTTTTCTCTTAAAACCATTTCAAGCACATCATCACTTATTGAGCACAACATAATCAAATTTAGTCCCCTCCATTCATTACTTTTCTACGTGTGACAAATATGTTGCAGTAGAAAAGTATCTTAATTTGACTGTTCTGTCTACTATTGGAAAATTAAAGTTAAAGCAGAGACGTACTCATCTGCATAATCATCTCTAGAAAGTACTGGCCACCTTCATAATTAAATAAACACTCCCACTCCATAAGCAAAATAAAGGTTCAAATTAAAACTGTAGCATAATTTCGTGATTGAAGCAGTTCCATAACATGGTAAAATCTATACAACTAAAAGATTATAGGACTGCACTTACCTTCATCATGAATATGAACTAGAGGAATATCAGAAGGTTGATTTTCCCCTTGAAAATCTGCTGGAGGTGCAAAATCTTCAAATCCTCTTTGTTTATTAGCGTGGTGAGGATTTCCACCCCTTACAGCATCTTTTTGTTTGGCTTTCTGTGATGGAATAGCAGATCTCAAATCTCCATTGCCACCTACTATACTGATATGATTATCAGAGCGCCTATATGGTGTATTTCTCCGAAGTACTGGCTCATTGTATGATTCCATAAATACTTGATTGGATCCTATCCCACTTGCAGAAGAAGACTGAGGAAACTCTACTTCCCTTTGAACAACAGTTAAAGCACAAGAACCATCCTTTTTAACTTGGATTCCAGATTCTCCATCTGCATTAAAAGAAAAAAAACAGTGATATACCATGTTGGTTTGACTTCTCTCTCATGCGCATCAACCTTTGTCAGAGAAAAGAATTTCTACCAGGAGCATATTTCTCCATAGCATTCTCTAAACCATCAGCTAGCATCTGAGATTCAAGGCAATGCTCAATCGCATGACGAAGTGATAAATTTGGCAGCAGATCTTCTACCTTGAATTTGCTGGAAAAGCATTTTGGACATCTTCCCTTTTCAATAAGGGCTAGACGTATACCTGCCGCCATAGCCACAAATAAATATAAATATTCTACACAGATACTAGAAATAACACTAACAAAGATAAATGAGAATAATATATAAGCAATAATGTTTGTACAAATATTGAAGATATGAAAAACATCTCATGTTTTTTCAAACTTGCACAAAAATCTTCGAAGTTTAAACTACAACGTGAGTAGTGTATATACACAGTTTGCAACAACATCAATGCAGCTCAAAAAGCCTAACTCACATTTCTCACAAAAGCTATGCTGGCAACAAGGTATCATCACAGCGTCCTTAAAGAAAGTGTTGCAAAGTGAGCACATCAGTTCTAATGGCAAATTGGTGTTTTGCAAGGCTACCAAATTGGCTGTAGTCCGCCTTTGACCCCGGAAAAGAAAAGGATAAGTCAGATTGCAAGAATATCTCCGTATAAAGTATAAGCAGTAAACAGAATGAAAAGTTACACGTTATACTTGGCTATTTTCATCTGTTCTTCAACTGTTGGTTCCTGCAAGTTATTTCTCTCATTCCCATTTTGATTGGAAGCTGAGATTCACATGTATCATCATAAGTTTAAACTTATGCAAAATATTAGCAAAAAAATAAACCAAAATACAACAAACCTATGGGGTGTGCTTGATTAAGGTCACTTGATTCAAGCTTTTGACATCCTAACCTGGATAACACAAGGAATCTATGTCAAATACTCAATATGATATTTCACTCTTGAATATTTATTCATGCAAGAATGAATATAAGTTGCCACAACTCCCCACCTGGTGGGAAAAATGGGGCATCGTATGTTAATACATGCGAGAGAAAATACAATAGTATCCTGAGAGATATGTGTGTTGAATTCCAATATAGTGACAAATTTGTCCTTTTTCGAGAGGAAAAAAAAAATATGGTGGTTGCCGAGATTGAACAGAAGGAAATGTGTTGCATTTAAATCCAACAATTACTGTAGCATATACAGTAACAATTCTTCTAGTTGTTGCCTCACATATATAGAAAATCATGTCAATCAATCAGATCTATCATAAAAGAAATATATCGGTATTAACTTTTTTATGAGAAAAGGTTAAAATATCAAGTTCATCATTTATGGCATTATTATGTGCTCCAATGATTTTCTCCTCAAATAACTTTCATAATTTTCCTGCAGCTTTCTGCAATAATTTGTATCTTTTCTAATCTATATATGGACATACTTTCCTATTCAAATATTTAATATAGGAAACAAGAGATAAACATCGAGATCAAATGAAATTTAAACACTTTTACAGTCTACAGAAACACTATTTCTCCAACAACTGAAGATTTAGGATATGTGGACAAGTTCCATATTCAGTATCCATTCAAATCAGTTACAAGCGATTGGCAGATGTCAAACATCATGTGTAGATCAAAAACGTCACAGTTGATAGAGACACACAATTTGAGTAGAACAAAGTTTGTATAGACTTGTACAGATAAAATGTCCATATGCATTATACCTTAAACCAATAATATCTTGCTTCTCACTGCTCCAGAAGTTATTCTTATCAAATTCTAGATCAAAGTCCGGAAAGTTTGCATCAGGTGTAGGACAGAAATCAGCACCAAAGTCGTCAAATTCATCCACCGGTTTACTCTGGAAAAACCAACAATGTCCATCAGTTACAGTATAACAATTAGCAAGAAGACATATAAGCAAGCAAATATAACGAAGCCACGCCATAACCTAGGAAGCACTGACACGTTTTGGTCGCAACAGGACACACATTATTTCAGGAAAAGTAGGACACATTAATGAAAAAAAGAAAATTATATGTGTAGTATATGAAGTCCTATGGATCTTTTTGAATTGGAGTTAGAATCCATTGGGTCATGCAATTAGGATTAAAACTGCATTGGGTATTTTTGCAATTAAACGGTTAAATCATTATTAAAAATTGTTAAAAAGGTGACCGATTTCTGCTAAAAAAAAGTGTTGTCCGATTTCTAAATGTACTGCGCTTACAGTTTCTGTTATTCCGAAATATTGACCATGCTTTACAAGTGATGACTGCTCTTGCATTTTTAAAAATAGAAAATAAAAGAAAGAAAAAATTGTCAGTTAATAATACAACTGCCTTGTCTGAACTAGGGTTTCCCATTTCATCTTTCACAGCGCCGTCACACATGACCCAACTCCATCAACATTGCCTGCTGAACACCCAACGGCACAGCAGTCCTCCAGATATGTGACTTCCCTCTTTAACCCTTCCCATCTCCTCGACGAGGGCACCTTGCAATTATTCTGAGATAGAGAGGCAAAGTACTGGAAAGTTTCTTCCTTTTATTTGTTTTCCGATTATCCTTTCAACTGTCAGAAACTATCTCGGCATGTCAGAGACGTGTCAGCGACGTATCCAACTTCATAAAACCAAAGAAAAAAGGGGATACACCACCAGATGCATCAGACACGGTTCGGCGACGTCGGTGTTGCATACGGGTTGGACATAGACACTGCCGAAGGTGTGTCTGTGCTTCCTGGTCAATAACCTAGTCGCTAAATCTGTTATAGGCTTATACCTATCAATAAAAATGACAATTTCGGAGGAAGATGGCATCATCCAAGATGAGAAAGAAGTCTACTCCAGAAGATGAGGGTGGAGATATACAGGGAAAGAGATGCGAAACGGTAAAACAGGTCCACCTAGATGATAATCTATCAAGACATTCTTCATGTGAAGCATGCATTTATTTAGTTATTTAAGAAATGATCTAAACTCAAAGAGGTGAAAGTAAGACAAAACAAAGGAAGGAAGTTGAAGAAAAAAAGAGACACGTGCTTACAACTGGATTCTTTTGACAGGAGTCTTTCATCCCCAAATCCTTAACGGTTTCGATGGGTACCCTGTAATGAAGAAATTACAACAGGGAAATTGCAAGAGTTAATATATATCTTAAAATACTCCATATGACTAAATTTTATGATAAAGAAAATAGAAAATGGAGGATAAAGGAGTTGGTTGATTATTACAATTTACGATAAACACTGATACTTGTGCATCTTTTTATCAAACAAGAAAAAACAGATTTTCATTGCATTTCCATAAAGAAGCTCCACATGATTATCAACGAGAATAGCTCTACAAGGAAACCTAGTCAGAAGAAGAATCTAAATATACCATAAATCCCGACAGATCAAGAATGTTTAATTCGGCCGAATAACTTAAGGTAGCTGTTACATCTATAGATTCTACAACAATCGTGCATGCACAAAAACTACAGTTCTACTAATTCTCCAACTTCCAAAATTATCCAAAACTGCATTTGAAGTCAAAACCTATTTATTAGCTGGATTTCTGAAACAAACTTCCATTATTTACAATTGACCAACTGAAGCACGTGATTCCAGCAATACCGGAATTAATGCAAGTTAAAGAATAAATACCGACTTCCAAATGATATGGGTGTTTAATATAACGAACTTTCTCTTATCGGTCCCTAATTTATGTGATCATGCAACATAACACATCCAATAAGTGTCATCTGTAATCATAAGTTTTGCATGCTGATGATCGAAAACTGGAAGTTGCGGGGCAGGAAAATCTACCTTTCTTGCAACTACCAACAAATGAATTCCAACCGTTATATTACAAGCAGTAGCATGTATAGAAAAAAAAAGTTCCTTAAAATTGATCCTCAAAATGCCGACATCCAACACAAAATTATAAACCCCCATGCCATTATATCTAACAGTATATACTGGATGTTTATTTTTCTTGAATTCATAATTGCATCTGAATCTCATATCTCCAAAAGAGCACCATTTACAGATATAAATATTTGAATGTGTAATTTCACATGCATCAGTGCATACACACTCACCGCGTATGAATAAATACTACTGAGCAAAACAAAGTAAAAACCAAACAAATCATAAGAGAAAAAAACTTACATAACCGATGGCACAGTCCTTGCTGGAACTCGCTTAACAATCACGCTGGATCCGCTACGAATTTGGAAATTATCATCCTTGTAATCTGAAAATTCCAATTTTCCCCAAAGCGAATCAAACTCATTAATCAACAAACAATAATATATATCATACAAGGACATAACGCTAGTAGAAAGAGAAAATCCATAAAATCCCCCAAAACTAGCAAATTGCAGGAACAGAGGGAAACTGAATGAAAAAGAAGGGTACTGAATCGGACCTTGATCAGAATCCGCATCCAAGAACACAAGATCGAAATCGTGCTGCTGTTGCCGGGCAGCGCCTAGGGTTTTTCCGTTAAGAATTTTAGCCCGCAGCTCTCGAACAGATATTGAATCCCGGCCATCGATGTCCACCGTGTCGAAATTCACCGAGCTCCGGAATTTGAACCGAATTGACATAGTTTATAATCGTTTCACCAATGAGCTATACGTATATGTTTATCAATTAGGGTTAGTGTTTATGACTATATACATATATATCTGGAGGAAAAATTGTGGGGGGTTTACGTAAGAAGGGTTTCAGGTTTTGCTTCGCTTTCGCTGAAAGTGTAATAGGGGCACAAGAAGGGAGAAGGGGATATTTAAACGTGAGTGTCAAAAACAAAGCGGTTTCGAAAGGGGGAGGAGTCTGGTCACGTGACTCGCGTGACGTGGATATTAGCTGTAATTTATATATATATTTTGGTAAATGCAGCTTTTTCTTCGTAGTTGTAATTAAGGCCTGTTTGGCCCATTAAAATTATAATCACTATTTCTTTCTTTTTATCAATTACACATTCTTAAATAAAATAGTATTACACTTAAACTTTAAAAAAAATCTTCTTTTTTAACCACACATTCTTCAAAAAAATATTATTTCAAAAATTATAATATCAAATAATAGAGGCCAAATTGGGGCTAAAAAAGTTCTATAATTTTTTTAAAAAAATTATTGATCTAAGCTTTTTATTTATTTATTTAATTTTTTTACTAAAAAGGTTAGTTGTCTATGTAACATCACAATTCAATTTCAATGAATGTCCTCAACTTTTGCTCATTTATATCCTTAACTCTTTACGCCGTATTTTTGGATTAATTATTTATGTAAAAGTGGAAATAAAAATATACGTTATTTGGTAAGATGAGTTCACGACTCAAATCTTCTTTTAGCGCAATATATTGTGCTATTAGATACATGTAGACACTCACGTACGTATGAATTATACACATATAAGCATATATGTGATATTTTTATATAACCCTTGTTTATCCTCAATTTTTTTTAAATGCATTTTTTTCTCTCTTTTTTTCAACAACAGATTTTTCATTAAAATAATATTACACACAATTCAAAAACATTTAAGTTAATTTTAACCGCACATTCTCCATCAATATACTATTTCAAAATACATTCTATACAAAAAATGGGGCTCAAACAGTAGTTAGTGCGTTCACATGACATGTGTAAGTGAGAGTTGTTAGATATATTACAATATTAGAAATAAAGATGAGAGTAAGTGTTTCAATATTGAAAAAAGTTATTTTATTGATTTTAGTATTAAGCCAATGTCTGGTGTAGGGATGGCAATTTACCTCGTCCCGCCCCGAATGGGGCAAAAAAAAACCCGCCCCAACGGGGTGGCGGGGCGGGGCATGGGGCTTCACCCCGCCGCGGGTAGCGGGGCGGGGCGGGGATGCCCCGCCCTGAACCCGCCCCGTGCAAAAGAAAAAAATTAAAAAATTAAAAATAATTACAAAAAAATAAAAAATATTAAATGGGGCGGTAAACGGGGCAAATCTCCGCCCCTCCCCGTCTAATGTGGGGTGGGGTGGGAGATTTTCTTCGCGGGGTGGGGCGGCGGTGCCCCGTCCTGAACCCGCTCCACTGCTATCCATAGTCTGGTGTCCATTATTTTAAAATTATATTTTTATTATATGATCATTTTCAATTATACATTCACAAAATAAAATATTATACATGTAAATTTTAAAAAAATTCCTACTTTTTAAACACGCATTCTTCTAAAAGTACTATTCAAAACACACACACACCCTCTCTCTCTCTCTCTCTCTCTCTCTCTCTCTCTCTCAAGGATTTTATCAATAAAAATTGTCAATGATGGCTATGTTATGATTGTAGAGTGTTTGATTTGTTAGTCCTTAAGTTGAAGTCACGTATCAAACATACAAAAGACCTCATTTTCAATCATCCACTAGTAAATACTTAACTGGTTTCATTTGAAGATAATTAACAAATTGATCATTCTCACTCTAGAAATACTTAGGGTATGTTCTCTTTGTCATTTTCAAATTGTTTTCTGTTTTCTATTTTTTAAAATAGTGAAAACGCGTTCTCTTTTCCATTTTCAAAAACTCGTTTCTGAAAATAACTTTAAATTTATAAAGAAAACACAAAACGACATCGTTTTTGGTGTTTTCAAGCAAAAAACCCGAAATAAACCCAAAAAACTAAATGAAACCCCTGTTTATCATTGGCGAGCCGCCAACTATAGAGCCTTACTCCTCTACCTTCCGGCTACCACGTCCATCGGACACGGCCACCAATAGCATCACCTCACTGCCTTCTACAACTTCCAACTAACAATCAACCAAAAAAATTCAGATTCAACAGAAATTTTAGCCCAAAAAACCAATCTGGCGCAAATTATTTCTGTCGAAAATTCCACCTCCGGTGACGGCGAAGGTCGAGCACTACAACCGGTCGATTGCCCATCCTCAGATGACTCCAGACATGGACTCAATTTACTCCAAACAATACTTCAAGATCTTGAATTAAACTCAGAAACTCCAGTTGCGAAGCCTTCGACACAGGGTCCGAACTTTTCAATTTCTTGCGCCGTCCGATCGACCTATGGTCGCGGACCATATGGGTTGGTCTTTTCTCCCCTTGGTGCGTCTTCCCAAACCATGGATCAAGCCCAATTTGATGAATCTATGTTTCTCCAAATGTTCAATTCCCATTAGGATTTTAAAGCGAATTTTCTAATGTCAAATGGTCGGGATTAATTTAGTTTAAGTTGTTATGTTATATCAATTGGGGAATTCCATAGTTCTCATTCTCTCAGTATTCCAGTTTATTTGTATGCAACATGCGTCTGTTTGTGTCCAGAGACGGAATTGATTTAACTGTCTTTTCTTGCATTAGCATGAAATTTCAGCTTTTAAAAGAATTGAACTTCTCAAGGGTTATTATCCTTTTTACCCAGGTTATTTATTTGGGTTTTGAAAATGTTAGTGGAGTTCTCGACCACTTCATACATAACATTAGAGAATGGGTTCTGGAAACTTGACCAGAAAATACTTGGTTGTTAATGAAGTTAACTTTGATCTTTGACTGGGGTGTATCTAAATGTCCACAGTGGCACACGTGTGAAAGTTATTAGTATCTGAATTGTGGATGTTATATCTTTACTATTTTCTCTTGTTCATTGTCATTTTATCTCCAAACATTATTAAATGGAATAAACATTTAGAAAGTGTTTTCAAAAGCACGCCCAGCTTTGTGTATATGAGAAAATATCATTTTAGCCACGTTGATAATCCACACTTAAATGTGATAATTTCTTTCTGCTTAACTTCTCCTGAAATAGTATAGGCTCACTTGTTATCTTGTGTTCTGTTGCTTGTTTATGATGATAGTTTCAATACCCTTTTATCTCAATCTGTCCCGAATCTTTTGCTCTTTATTTGATTATTTCTATGCTTGAAGTTGGAAAGTGTCCATATTATTTTATCTATATTATCATAATATGTCTTCCTGTAGGAAGCTGAGAAGCATCTTTCTGAAATGGTTGCTTCCAAGGCATTGGTCACGAAGATCGATAGACCTGTTGATATAGTGTCTTTCCAGACTGCGAAGGACAACAATGACACTCTAAATTCATAGGCCATGAACTTGGAGAAGCTGCTTGACCTTTTGAAAAGAGTTGCCATCAAATCCACAAGGAGACAATGGTCCACAAAACTGCACTTCAAGTTTGAAAAATTATGTAGGGGGTCTCGCTCTGTACATCGAGAACACATTCCTGAGTTGGAATGTTAGTGAGTGATATGATCTTTTGTTGAGAGTGATTCTCTTGCAGGTTGCAATTTGTACCGTTTTAATGCTCTAGAGGAAGTGAATTGGACCCTTGTTTCTCCTTCGAGACCTCACTTTCTCCTCGAGTTTGTTGTGATGTTATTACCATTTAATGATTCATTAATTTGGACAATCAATAACCATGCTTGCTGCTGAGAATTTAGGAGGTTCACGGCGCTAGTACCTGTTATCTATGTACCATGAATCTGGTGGATATTTTTTTCTATTTTAATTGTGGAACTTGTAACAATATAATATTGACAGTGATAGTATATGAACTTTTGAGTTATATGAATTCTACATGTATCTTTTATGAAGTTTGCATTTATTGGTTGACTAACTTTATATTTTAATTTTTTAGATACTTTTGTGGTTAATTATATGGTGGAAGCCCATCCCACTTTTATTTTAAGATTCACCCACTTCAAAATGTATATGTTATTTAATACTATATTAACATTCAAATATTAAAATTTATTGAATAGTCAGATTTCTTAAATAAAATATGATAAAAAAAATATTCTCAAAATTTCAAAGCAAACGCATTTTCCATTTTTATGTTTTGAGAAACAATTTCAAAATAGACACTCATTATAAAGCATGAAAATGGTTTCCTTTTGAATTTGAATGGACATCCTTTATTATTTTCTGGAGTTAATGGAATGCGCGAAAAAAAGACTTCGTTGTGATAAACCGACTTCATATACCTCTCTTTGTAACAAATGTAAATTACAAAACGCGCAATTATTAGACTTTGTAAATAAATTGAGAATAACTTGGATTGTTAACTCATTTACACGAGATAATTATTAGACTAAATTTTGACATAAATAAGTTGATGGCACTGCATATAATTTGGACTCTCATTTTAATGTGCATTAAAAATCATTAGCAAGGGAGGAGGTATACACTAAATTACTAAGATATTCCTATCTTTGGTTACTTACAAGTAATGAGATAGTTTTATCCAATAATTTAAAAGCCAGATCGGATCGGCTGGTTCAACCGTAAAAACTAGGAACCTGGGCCATGTCCGGTCCCATTCTGTCTCATAAACCCTCTAATTTGACAAGTTGAACCGGCAAGTTTTGACAAAATTCGTGACCCGCCACTAGTTCAACATTTCAGAATTAAGTTATTAACAAATTGAAATCTCAAATCTGTGAAAACGGCAACCCCTTTTTTTTTTTTACCTTCGATCCATCTCTTTCTCTTCCCCATGCCGTAGAATTCAAAACAACATATTTTCTTCCAAGTTTTTGCTCGATTCTTGATTCCAAGTTCTGATTCTTGGCTGATTTCTTCCATATTGGTTACAAAGGTTTGAGCTTCAACATTATAGCTGGTTTGATTTTAATTCATTGTGTTCCATTTTTTCATAATTCCTCCAAGATTCAACTAGGGATAAGATTTTTTTTCCCCCCATATTTTGTAGGTTTCGAATAATATGATGTTTTTTTTTTTTTTTGGACATTTTCATATCTAATTTTTGTAGACATAAATACTTCATCATTAAAATGAAGAGAGTCGAAAGAGCAAAAATATTTCACCATTCTTGTACAGTTGGCACTACTTGCTTCTCTTGAAATTTATCCCCAACAAATTCTCCTGCAACCTGAAAGGCATTAAAAGGAGCTTTTAGGATCTCTGCCCTCATCATCAGTGTAATTTTCACATTATTAAGTAAAATTCATAATTGAAGAAAATCAGTAGCAACAATTAGTCATGTTGATCTATGATTGATTATAATCTTAAAGTTTTGATTATAATAAACAAGTTAATCTTATTTACCAATAAGTTGAATTCAAGTAATTATAGTTTTTAAAACCATACTATGAAATTGATCGATGGTCATCACAAATCGAACTCATGAATGAGGTCGAGATCGAAGTTACACATTCAAGAACTTAAGAGCCAAATTTCAGATCTAGATCAAAGACTTGATTTCTTAGATAAAGTGTAAAGGTACCAACACTTTGATATCTGACAATGAATGCTTAAACTCAAAATTCTTTTCTGAATTAGAAACAATTTTGTATATTATCAAATATAAAAATAATTTTTAAAATGATATTTGAACTTAAAAAATAGTTTTTATTTTGAAAAGTTAATTAAAAATACTTTCCAAAAATTCATACCCTTCAAAACCTTCGAATTAGATCAAACAGGGCCAAAACGTAAAAATACCGAAATTGTTGGGCTGTTGACCGGCTAGGAGATGCGGTCGACCAAAAATTTTCAACGGTCCAAAATTTGACCGTTCCGACATTTGATTTTTACTGTACAAATGACTATATTGGTCATTCGAACAAGAGACGGTTAACAAGACGAATTATCCGGTCTCACATATTTTTTTGACGTTTTGAACTCTATAAATATATTCACTCTTACATTCTTCATAAGACTTTCAAGAGTATCAAAGAGAGATTTATTTAAGATTATATTTACATTCATTTCATTTTTTTTTTTATATAAACAACTTTGATTGATTCAAATTCTTTAATCATCATCCTCATAAAAATATTTCGTCTCTCTTTTTGTACTTAAACTTATTTCTATTACTTATAAAAGATAAATATATTTTTTGAAAGAGATCTTTGAACTTACATGCATATATTTCTTCTACTTCTTCATATTGAAAACTTTAATTTATTGAATCAAACTTGTTAATCATCATATTAATCAAAATTTCTTATTTCTCTCTTGATACTTAATTTATTACAATCATTCATTAAAATGAAAATATATTTTGAGAAGATTTTTGGATTTACATTATACTTTTTTTTTTTTTTCCATCTTCTCATTTAAATTTTTTGATTGATTGAATCAAATTGTTAATTATCATATTCGTCAAAAAATTTCATTTAACACTTAAGCTATCATTTATTGCTATTCATTGAAGTGTTTGTCTCTCTTAGTACTTAATTTATTTGTATCATTTATTAAGAGAAAAATTTCGTTGTAAAATTATTGCTCTAAACTTGTGGGTCATATTGAAGTCCCGTGAAAGCTCAATAATATAAGAATTGATACTCCTTATTGTAGGTCATTGTGTGCGTCATATTGAAATCTCTTAAAGCTCAATAGTGTAGGTCATATTGAGATCTCGAAAAACTCAATATTGTATAAAGATCGGTGCTCCTTATTTATAAGTTACCGAAAGCGTTGTAAAGAGTTGAATTGTACCATAAGTCAATCGATGCAGTGAAAATGTCTTGCTTGTGTTGGATAGTTTAGTAACGGAGAACGTAGATCATTGCTTTGGATCGAACATCCACAATTATATTGTTTGCATAATTTCTTTCCTTTTAATTATCGCTTTCATATTTGTACTTATTATTTGAACTAATATATCTAATTTTTACTTACTTGAACTTGGATTAATTTTTCGAAAAAAAATTTAAAGACCAATTCACCCTCACTTAGTTAGTTATTCTTGGACTATCAAGTCCCACCATGTTTTCGCGCGCTTCACCATGTTTCTTATTTTTGTGTTTTAGATGACAATGGAAATAATGATGAGCTTAATACTCAAATATGGGTGATTTAGATAGATTGGATGTTTTTCGTCGTTTTAGTGGTTCAAGTGATCGTGGAAGTTATCAAAGATTAAGGCTTCTAGATGAAAATGATGAAGGCGAAATTTAACTATTGAATCTTTTATGTTTAGTGCACTTTTTGTTCCAATTATTACTTGATTTTTTTTTATTGGTGATAGGTGATGTGAACTATTTAAGTTTTTATAATTGACATTATTGCTTACGTTATGTTAATGACTTATATAGTTACTTGCTTATTTTACATTATATAATTGAATTGAGTAGCACTTCTTTGTTGATTGTTTTTGCGATTAGACTTTTTTTTTAAAAAAAAAAAAATTTACTTTCATTATTTTCTTTCTTTATAAATGTATATTTTTAATTTTTTATAAAGTCTCGGCTCGATCTTTTAACTCTTGACCCTTTCTTTTTTTCGGGTCAAATGCCGGGTCAGTTTTTAAAACATTAATTTTACCATAATTTAAAAATAATCCAAGTCTCAATTAAAAAAAAAACTCATTTATACAAAACAAACCAAAATATTGAATGTAAATTCTTATTTATAGTTCACATAATATACAAAAATGTATATCGTATAAAAATATTCACAACATTCTTATTTATAGTTCGCATAATCTACAAATATGTAAACTATATAAAAATATTCACACCTATACAAATTATTGGAATATTCAAGTAGAGATACAGAAAAGGAAAAATTCATGGATCAGGTATTATCTATCATGAAATAAAAAATCAGCCCCCAAATTTTAGAATTGCAAAAATCAGGTTTTTTCATGAATTAATTAATTATAATTTACAATTATTATATTAAATTAAATATTTAACTGTAATATAATATAAT